>JAPMOQ010046376.1:323063-348966 GCA_026543055.1 Argiope trifasciata
GAAAATATTCGAGGAAAATTCCAAAATTCGAATTAAAAATATTCTAGATAACTAAGATCAAACTATAATAACCATCTTTTTAGAGGAAATCAGAAAAAAGTTTGAAAATATTCGGGGAAAACTCCAAAATTCTAATTTAAAAATTCGTGTGAATCGAGCTTTGACTGTATTAAAATTCGTCAAAGAAAAAGTCAGAAAAAAGTTGGGAAATATTCGTAGATCTCTCTAGTATACAAATTAAAAACATTTGAATTAATTGATTTTCGACTACATTAAATATCCTATAAGACAAAAACCAGTAAAAAAATTAGGAAAACATGGAAAGCTCCAGAATTAGAAACTAACAAACTTGAGTGAATAAGGTTTCAAATAGATATCAACTAAGAAAGAATATAAAAATACTCATGGAAAGCTGCAGAATTAGAGTTAAAAACAGTCGAGTTAACTAAGAAGCGGCTAAGAGAATGGCAAAAGTTTGAAAAGTTTCATTGAAAACTTTTGTGAGAGAAATGACGTCCGAATTATCACGGAATTATTTTATTTTTCTGTCTCAAGTCGTCACCAGTAGCACTGAAAATTTAACAGGTTGAATGCCGCGGCAATTTTCAGAAATCTGACATAAAATGACACTAACTAATTTGAACTAATTTTTATAATTATATTTTTTGTTCGTTTCTTAATAAATTTTCTCTTCGTGCTAGCCAGATATGATTTTTTGTTCTTTTCCCAGAAGCCATCCATCCATATTAGTACTGATCTACAACGAGTTTATTCGTAGCTGCACAAAAATGGCAAGTAAACACAGTACGAGATAACTCGTAGTTGGCGTCCTAGAAAAAGAATGCAATCTACGAGTTATCTCGTAATTGACAGTTTTTTTTATTTTTCCTTTTTTTTCCCGGAAGCCATCTAATGATATCAGCACTGATATACAACGAGTTTATTCGTAGCTGCACAAAAATGGCAAGTATACACAGTACGAGATAACTCGTAATTGGCGTCCTAGAAAAAGAATGCAATCTACGAGTTATCTCGTAATTGACAGTTTTTTTATTTTTCCTTTTTTTCCCGGAAGCCATCTAATGATATCAGCACTGATATACAACGAGTTTATTCGCAGTTGCACAAAAATGGCAAATAAACACAGTACGAGATAACTCGTAGTAATCTACGAGTTATCTCGTAGTTGGCGGTCAAAATGTTAAAAAACGTTTTTTTTTTTTTCTTTCATCGCATTATTTGCCTTTAAAATGTGGCATAAATGTATACACATATTTTATGTCAATAATCCTTGGGCCATCAATATGTCCCTTGACCATTCATTGATCAAATGAACCAAATCCTGCAGAAAGTCAATTTCGGCGGCACTGGAAACCACAACCCTATTATAAATGCCCTCAATAAAAACATCCAGACTTTAACGATATACGGTGTACACCACCTATAACACAAACAGTCTCGAACGACACTCCCTGATGGACCTTTCGCACACCCCTTCCCTTCCTCTAGAGCACACCCTAACCAGCCATTTCGGTTAATTAGCAAACACCAGCATGGCCAAACTGTGCCGAAAGGATAATTCACTCCAGAGTCCAAAAGAGCCAGCAGAAATCCTTGAAGAAGTAACAACTAAGTGACGCAACGGAACCGACGGCGAAAGATCAAAGGATGCCGCCCGCTCCCCTCTAGCACGGGAGGAGGGATGACCCCCTGAGGTGACCTCCCTTTCAAAAGTCGTCAGGTGAGTTTCACGCGTATTTTAGAGCGGCGAGCTTCAAAGAGCCATTGTGGCAGAGCTTTCACTTTTTTTCTTTCTAATGCTTCTCGCTTTTTCGATCTAGCCCCCGGAGATCTCAGAGATTAATATTTTTTTTATTATTATTTATTTATTTTGCAAGCTCAATTGGGGATGCTTCTCACACCGAAAGTGCCCTCGTTTGATGGGAACAGGTAATCCTTTAGTAACTTCTTTGAAAGTTACTTTTGCTTTTTATCAAAAATAGAAGGACGCAGTTACACAAATGGGAATCAATGGCAATTTTAATTCTTATAGATTTAGTGTTGGAATTATCTATGTATATACACATCCAAGTAGATGTCGATTACAGTCCAAAGTCGAACCAGCTATACTATATTATATAACTTCTATTTACAATTTTAGTTTTTTAAAAGTGAAATATTATTAGTGATAAAGACGTTACGTATAATTCATATGCTAGAGAAAGGAGAAATTTTTGTATAGTTTAATTTTAGTGTAGCTTTTCACACTGAATGTGCTCTCGTTTGGTGGGAACAAGTAACCCTTTAGCAACTTATTTGAAAGTTAAAATTACTTTTGCTTTTAGCAAAAAGAGAATTGAGTTAGGATGGACGCAGTTACTCAAATGGGAATCGACGACAATTTTAGTTATTACAGATTTAATGTTGGGAACAGTATCCAAGTAGATGTAGATTATTGTCCAAAGTCGAACTAGTTGTAGTGTAGTCTATTATATATCCTGTCGATTGTGCTACGTTCAGTGATGGCGGCGTGGTCGGCTGTGTACAAGAAGAAGAAGTCTGTTATATAGTTTCCATTTGCAGTTTCACTTTGAGAAAAGTGAAATGTTAGTACTAATTAAGATGTTACTTATAATTAATATATTTGAGAAAAATCAATGAGATTAACATTTTATTTTCCCATTATTATTTATTTATTTATTTTACAAGCTCAATCGTGGATGCTTCTCACACTGAATGTGCCCTCGTTTGGTGCGAACAAGTAATACTTTAGCACCTTATTTGAACGCTTTTGGCAAAAAGATAATTGAGTTAGGACGGACAAATGAGAATCAACCGCAATTTTGATTATTGCAGATTTAGTGTTGGGAACAGTATCCAAGTAGATGTAGATTACTGTCCACAAAGTCGAACCAGTTATAGTTGATTATATAATTACTATTTATAGTTTTAGTTTGGGGAAAGTGAAATATTAGTACTGATTAAGATGTTAATTATAATTCACATGAAACAGTATAGTTAAGATATAAATTTATAATTGATTGATTTTGGAAAAATAAAGATTAGGTATAGTTTATTACTCTATTCTGTTGTTGCTCATCTCCTTTGGAATGAAATGCACTTCAAACCAAGTCCAAGAGATTGGGGAAAGAGAAGTGTAATCACTTTTGAGTGTAGAGACCCCTGAGAACCCTAGGGCAGAGATCTGATTTGGTTCATATGAAGATGACACTCACACACTCGCTTGCACAGCCCTTTTTTATGCGGCCTTCTACGACTGTCCGCCTGTAAAAAAAGCACGCTCCCTCCCTGACCCTTTCTTGTGGTTTTATGGGATATATTTCCCGACATGCTTGTCTATGCTTGCTTTCTGGGCTCTATGCCTGTCTATTTCCCGTCAAATCGCCGGTAATGTTCCAAGTCCAAAAAATACATTTTTTGATGTTCTATCTAGTTTCCCGACAAATTATCGGTAATGCTACAAATCCGAAAAATTATGTTTTGATGTTCTACCTATTTGTCTGGGATCATGGTGGTAACTAAAAAACACTTTGAGCTAGACAGATGGAATTTGCTGTGTGGTTTATCTACGGAGTATTTCTATCAAATTCTGAAAGAAATTCATTCACAGAAAATTTTTGTGGCAGGCTGTTCAATTGAAAATGAGATCAATAGTTTCAGAAGTTCAAAGAATTATACCTAGATAAAATTTGGTACATAGATGTAGCAACTAAAATATAGATGCTTTTTCAAAATTTGAAAAAAAAAAAAAATCTCTAGTATGGTAACCGTTTGTCAGTCTGTATTTTCGCATGAGTGTAAATGCAAACTACATAAATAAAAATGAATGTTTGTCTGTATGTCTCTTATGCGCTGCCGTACATCTCATCTGATTGCGATGAAACTTTAAATACTTATTACTTGCACTAATTTGTTTCTGTTGAAGATGGAAAAAAATTATTGCCAACCCTAAAGTGCTGAAAAACTAAGTTTTAAAAATTAGAATTAATAATATTAATTGTTCCTCTTCCTATATCACCGAATTTCAATGAACGCATTCATTTCCGATACGAAAATAAATATTATTCTTTCTATTATTCCTAATTAAACAAGAGAGTTATTTGAAGATTCAAACGACATCTCCCAAATTATTTCTTCTGCAGCAACAACGCACCGGGTACCAGCTGGTAACTTATAAATGGAAGGATTTAACGCAGTGAAATTTGAATGAAATCTTGTCACTATAATTATAGCTATTTGTCAAATTTTTTATTTCATTCGGTCAGTAATTGGGCATTCAAAATACATATTCGCATAATAAATTCGGTAAAAAAAATGTTAGATTCCCACCAAAGTTATTTCATAACAATTGTCTCTTAATATCTCGTAAGGCATTTCCACGTGCAGTAATTCACATTTGATATGCAGGTGCAGTCATTTACATAAAATACCACTCTTTAAAACTGTTGCATTTTTGTTTAAACACCTGGTCTGATTTTGTCACATATTTTGATACTTCTAAAATTCTAATATATTCCTTTGTCATGCGATATGCCTTTTTTACTGTTTTCTAATTTGAATTCATTTGAATAAAATTTTATTTCACTTGCTAATTTAGCCAGTTTTATATAATTTATCGCCTCAGCTTAAAGTTATATATTTCAAGACTTATCACCGGACATAGTCTTTTAGTTTATCATTTTCTAACTACAGTATTTTTGACATTTTTAACTACGTGATAACTAGAAAGCATTCATCTTTTTTTTTCTTTTGTCCTGTTAACCATTGTTGCCATATCATCCAGCTAAAAATCCAAGTATTGTGATTTGAATATTTGATTAATAGTTATCAAAATATAATTGGATATAAAAAGTGGATCGTAAAAACCGGTGCCAATCCAAAAAATACATATAAATAAAAATACTTTATAAATATTATTTATTTAAATACACATTGGTTTATTTCAATGGACATTTTACTCTCTAAAAATTATTTACTTGCCCATTCTTAGAATTTGTTATTGCTAGAATTACAACTCACTTTTTAATAGCAACTGTTCTTAAAACGCATACTCATGCGGTAACTCAAGTATTAACTCTATGTGTCTTGACCACCCGATATCGCTCCGTTCGACAGGAGCCTGATTCAGGCGCTTTGGGAAGAATAAATGAGAGTTTGCCGAGAAATACTTTTCACACCTTATACTGATTTAACCTCCCCAAAGCACCTGAATCAGGCTCCTGTCGAACGGGGCGATATCGGGCGGTCAGGACACTTAGAGTTAAATCCATAGACTACGAGGAAGTTTATATATTCTTCAGAATATTTAGATTCTGTTTAATTTACATTTAAATTGTAAATATTTTTTGAATGTTGAATCTGAGAATCTTTTTTACGGACTATCACTTGCAGCGAGATTCCCAAGGTAAAAATTTTCTTCATAAAATTTCAGAGATGTCAATTTTTATTCCATTATTTCCAAGAATTCATCGATTGCGATGAGTCTGTGTCTAGAAGATGGCAGAAACTGAATGATTTATGGCATTTGAAGAGTCAGTTTTTTTAAGGTTATTAGAAAACGATAAAGAAGGTTGCTACATTTAGTGATTTATTACTAACAAAAAGTTACAACTTGGCTAGAATATACGCCATTTAACCGATTCTCCTGTTTGGTTAAGTAAAGGACAACGTCGTAAGAAGTTATCACAGGAAGAAGGCGCACAGGGAAGAAAATGGGAATGAATGCGAAACAGCTAGGAAAGTATCGACAGTTCAATTATATATTATATGTTTTTATTTATGTATCAATTTTCAATTTTTTCAGCAGTCAAAAAATTTTTATTTTTCGCGTTCAAGCGATTTTGAGATTTTAGAAACGTATAGATATTATAACTGAAAAGCGCATTCAATTACTCAAACATGGTATGTGATTTTGTGACTACAAATGCAGTTTTGTGTCAAATTTTGATTTCAATCGGCTGGGTAAAATATATTTAAAACATAAATTTGATTTTTGAATACTATTAACCGTAAGCCAGAAATTAGTTACTGAAAATCTCGCCAAGAACCACACTCTTATCTTTACAGAAGACTTTCGATTTTTTGCGGAGATTGGGAGATAACACCTTTATTAGATTGTATGCGAGAAAATTTTGATGTCAAGTTAACTTATGGACACAGAGGATCAATTCGAAAAAGGATATTTTCCAAATTCATAGATATCTAAAGTATTAAAACTCTAAAGTCAAATTTTATTGCCTCCTACTAGAAATTTATATTCATTTATATATATACAATATATATATATATATATATACAGTGGCTTAAAAAAATGAGAGTGCTCCTTATTTTTACTTGATAAATCTGACTTTCGGTATAAATAGCACATTACCGAGAAGTGCAAACATGTTTTTATTTTTACATATGAAAAATGGTTTACTTTGAAGTAAAAAATAAGTGAAAGAAAAAAAGTAAAAATGAAATAAAAATTGAGTAAAATTTCAGATTTCAGCAAAAATTGGGCAAATCGGTACAAAGACGTTTAGAGGTCATTATAAAAGTCAAAAGATATGCAACTTAGCAGTAACACTTTGTTTTATGCGATAGATTGCAAAAATTCCATAGGTGTACTCTCGATTTTTCAAGACAAAAATCTGAGTACGTACGTTTATTTAAAATGTTTCTGAAATTTTTCAGTTTAGAAGTTTTTCGTTGATTGTGCTTTTGTTTTACTTCAAAGTACACCATTTTCCCTGTGTAAAAATAAAAACATGTTTACTCTTCTCGGTAATGTGCTATTTATATTGGAAGTCGGATTCATCAAGTAAAAGTAAAGAATACTCTCAATTTCTTGTGCCACTGTTTATATAATTTTCTCTTACTTTTAAAAAAAAGGGAAGATAGCAAAAATCAGAAAAATAATTCATTAAATTTCAAGGCGAATGGTTTTATAAAGAAAAGAAAAATAAAACTGCAACAAGAACTGGCAAATCCTAAACATAAATTCCGGTATTAACAAATAAACGCAGCGATTATGAGGTCACATTATCAGCCTTGAAATGCCGAAACCAATCATATTTTGAGCTTAAAAAAAATAATAAAAGCAGCTGCTACCAATAAATACCTATGCACAAAGAATTTTTATGGCGAGGAATTCAAAAGTTGCGTGAAATTCCTTCCAAAAAAATATTTAATCCCACAGCTTTGCTTCCAAATCATGTTTTTATCTTCCTTAAAGACCCAATTATCATTTTATAAACCACATTACTTCAAAACTTAACTTTTCACGAACAGCTGAAACTTGAATTGTGAGCAGAATTAATATAAATTCGAAGGACGAATCTCATCGCTTATCTTTGAGAGATGTAAGCGAAATCAACTGAATATCTTTCGAATTCTCTTCGCTTCGTTAATATTCTGCACGGAAACGGATGAGTCGAGAAATCGTTCGTGCACGTTCCCGCTCGCATGCAGCAGCGAATAAAAATCGTCTGCTTCTTTTTCGGATATGTTCCGCTACCTGGTTACTTTTAACTTCTAGTTCTTCTTTAGATTTATAAAGTTTAGTTTTAAATTCTTGATTAGATAATGCAGAGAACATTTTGCCAGCTTTCTGACATAGGTGTAGCGTGTCTTCCCCGTAATCTGGGAGTCCCAGGTTCGAGTCTGGGTTCGGGCATGATCGTTCTTTTGTATTATATCTGTGTGAATTTGCCCCCCTGTAAAAGGTATATTGTGCAAGTGAATGTGAGCCATGAAGTTGTCAGGTCGTTATCTTGGCCCTAGTTGGCGTTATTGAAAAAACAAAGGGCACTAGTTTAGGCTTCAATCGCTGACAGCTTTCTGTCAGCGGGCTTCTAAAGTCCCACAAGTAGCAACAACGGTTTAGTTGTACTGATATACTTTTAAATATACGTATAAGCATTGTATAGCTAAGCGTTATATAGTTGTGTCGGCTTCCTGGCACAGGGGTAGCGTGTCTTCCCCGTGATCTGGGCGTCCCGGTTCGGGCATGGCTGTTACTCTGTGTTCGATATGTGAGAAGTGTGAATGTGCCCTTCCCCTGTGAAAAGTTATTGTGCCAGCGAATGTGAAGCAGGAAGTAATCAAGTCGTACTCTTGGCCCTAGTTGGCGCTACTGAACAAACAAGGGACCTTCATTTCGTCTTAAATATCTGACATCTTTCTGCAAGCGGGCTTGTAAAGTACCATAATTAACAACAACTCAGAACATTTTTAAAACTTAAAGCGGTTATTTATATATAGCGAGGTGACGACAATCATATCTATTCATTTAAATAATTGCATTAACTAGTGGATCACCTTTCAGATTCGGCAATAGGATCTATTGCTGATCCGGCAAGATAGATTGAATCCGGCAAGCTGGTCTATTGAATCTGAAGCGAATCCTATAAATCCACTCCGATTTCGATACCACGGTGGCCTGGTGGTACGGTTTTGGCCTCGGAACCGGAGAGTTTGAGATTCGTGACTCGATTCTTTTGCATGTTAAAACCGTCCAGGCCAAATATCCTCCAACTGGTTTGAAAAAGGGGAAGGGCATTCAGTTCAGGCACCTCTCTTGTCCTCTAACCACTGTTCGAAATTACAAAGTAGGTCCGGAAATGGCTCTAGTGTTTTTTTGAAGCATTACGGTCATATAACTAAACTAAACTGCTCCGACTTCGCCAAATGTGTTTCTTATGAAAGCTCAAAAAGAGGGAGGGGGGGGGAGAGGGCTCCCATTTCAGCGAGCACTTTGGTGACAAAATATTGGTGAGTTTATGCCACTTTTTGAAATTTAGAATGACGACTGGTAGAAATGAATCAAGATTCAAAAAATAACATTTCCAAAAAATTCAAACTCGAGAGTTTGACGAATGTCCACGTTTTAGACCTGCCTAAGTTCAAAAATCACATTTCCGGAAATTGCACGCGTGTCTGTCTTCCTTCTCCTTACAAGATAACTCAAAAACGTTGATACCAAATTTGAAGATTTCTATCAAATTTTGAGTAAAATCTGTTCTGAAAATATATATATACATACGCTCAGCCGTCCAAATATAAGTGAACTCGATAACAACAAAACGAAGAAAGCTGGATGTATAAAATTCAGTTCCCAGATATAACATGGATATTGTAGAATTACATACAAAAATTGAGTCAAATCCCACAAAGGGCCAAACATTTATCGGCCTATACTTTCTAAAGCAGGTTAACGCGATAACTCAAAACTTAAATATATCAAGTCTGTTATGCAATTTTGTGACTACAAGGACAGTTTTGAGTCATATCTTTTTTCTTTTCCAATCGATTGCGTAAAATTTGTCTAAAACAGTAATTCAATTTTTCGATACCATTAATCACATGCCACTTCCATCTTGACTGCCAAAAAAAACATGACAAGGATCATACGATAGATTCAGTAAACATACTACATTCATGCCTCAGGTTAACATTTTGTATAATTGTTGAATGTCGTATAAGGCCTTTCCTGCATTGTCCAAGGTTTCCAATTTTATTCTGAGAATGGGGGATGCTAAATTCACGTCAAAGGTTTGCTCGTCTGAAGTGCAAATCAACCTTCAATAGAGAATAAGCGAGAAAGTTTTGAAGGGGTCTCTCTCGATGGTTTTAAAACTTTAGAACCTCATTCAAACTTAACAACGAACCGGGGACATGCGGTTTATGAGACCACTAGCGATAAAATTTCGTTCACCCCTATTCTATTTATAGCTCAATTGAATGAATTGACCCTGTAGCTTCCTGCTTCCTGATCTTCAATACACCGGCACTTTTTCAACCGATTTCAGTCGATGGTTTTTAAACTAATTCAGTTATTTCTTTTAGAGCTGTCTCTAAGTCTGCACCTCCCCGTTATTGACCTAGTGATAAACAAGACTTCGAAGATGGCGCGGAAACTTGGGCCCAGAAATATCATTCAATTTACTGATTTTATTATGAAGCAATGCTCCAGACACTTTTGAATGAAGTAGAAAGTGATTTTAGTGACAAGGATAATTGTACGGAAGAGTTTTTCGATGAAAGTTTACATTCTAATGATTCTGATATGTACGTACAAAAGTCATTAATTTTTCTAGTGGTAACGTTTTTTGAAAAAAATATAAAATATATTAATGTACCAAGATGTACATATATATAGAATTTATCATAGTTCTTAGCCTGTAAGTTTAAAGTGCCCTAGAAAACCGTACTATGAAAGTCACACTAGCCGATAAAAAACGGCCAATTTTACACATTGTCCTTTTTTTTTTCCTTCAAATAATTATTGAATTTTACATTATTTTGTTTTCTATGTACCTTTATATACCGGAAAAAATAAATAGGATTTAAAAAGTATAAAGTAATATGTTTTTTCAAGAATATTATTTATTGTAACATGTGATTAGAAGAAAATGTATGTTCCATCGCATTTACTTTTTTCAGCGATAACATATTTTGAAAAATCTCTGAAACAGATTTATATAGTAAAAAAAATGTCTGCAGAATATATCGGCTGATTTTCAATCTAATACTTTTATTTGAAAATTTGCTTCGAATGTGAAGAAAATGCGATTTCGTAAGACCGCAGCTCCTCTGTTACGTCCTAAATTTTCACCTCCCCAGTTAAGGGTTAAAGTACAAAGTAAAGCCATTCTCAAAGCTTGAAGTTTAGATTAATAGAATTTTAATTCCATATACGATCCCTTGTTTTCTCATTAAACAAATAAACAAAATGCAAGGCAAATCATCTGCCTGATTCTCTGATTTCTGAAGCAGCTGGCGCAAAACCGAACTCTAGCTCTCTAATTCCCGCCAACTCGCACGTTTTCTTCGATCCGGCCTCTCGCTTTTTCGACCCATTGCCAGAGTCACGTATTTAATAACATACATTTCAGGCCTGTCTTTATCGACGGATGTTTCCGATAAAGAAATATTGATGAGATTGAGTTGCTTTTTATTTGGGTACAAGCTACAATTTTCTACATGTTGATAATGAAGATATCACTAGGCCTCTTTTTTATATCTTTACAAGTCATGTTTTTTTATTATCTTAGAGCAAACGATGTCATCAGAATAATAATATGGTTTTGTTTTCAATAAAGATAACAATTTTGCGTTTTTGTAATGAAATAAATCAATAAAATAACTAATGCCATTAAATATATTAAGAAAAGACTGATTTTGAGAGTGTGAGAGAATTTTTAGAATTTTCTTCTTCTTTCCTTTCCTTTAATTTATTTATTTATAGCAAGAAAACCCTAAGTTTGAGGCCATATTATAGTATTTATGCATTCTTTTAGAATTGTAATACTTGGTGTTCTTTTAGAATGGTAGTGAAAAAAACTATTTATTGTATCTCGTGATTCGCTTAATATTCGGTCAGTATTCTCAAGTTTAATTTTAGAAAATGTGATTAAAATATTTTCTTTCAAAATTGATTAAACACAGAAAATATATTTATACTATAAAATCGTTCATATAGTTGATAAGGTAATTTTTTTTTTATTTAACATAGTGCAAAATTATTAGTACTACAATATTTTTGGTGGTTACAGCGAAAAACGTTAAAATTTAGTTAAAATAAAAAAAATAATAAAACCAGGAATGGCCGCAAAATTTTCTCGCATAATCTATCTTCTATACTTATAATAAAGCTCAATGTGTGTGTGTGTGTGTGTGTGTGTGTGTGTTGGCGCTCTACAGGCCAGACCGTTGGACCTACAGCTACCAAATTTGGTACATGTATACCTTGGAGGTCGGGAATGTGCACCTCGGAGCCCTTTTTTCGAATTTTTAATTAGAATTTGAATTAATTAAAATTTAAGCGAAATTTCGACGTTTTTCCGCTATAACTTCCGAAAATATTATCGGATAAACATGATTTTAACATCAATTTAAAGATAAAAAAATTAGCTTTCTAATAGTATCAGTATTTTAACATTTAAGTTAAGCTTCTATTTGTAATGAATTTTTAAAGAAGCATTTCAACTATATTTTTCAACAATATATTTCGGACAGAACAATAAAATTTAATCTGCAGGAGCACGTTACGAGTGGAAGGGGAAAAATTATCTTTTATCAATAGGTTGCCATCAAATAGATAAAAACTCAAATTAAAAAAATAAATAATTGTTGCAAATTAAACATTTAAAAATGCAATTTTCAGCACGTGTCTGCATGAAATGAAATAAATATGAAATATGTTTTTTCTTTTAAAAAAAAAGAAAATGCAAAGAATTTTTTGTGACTTTTACAATATTATTAATTAAATAAATCAGCTTTGTTTAATAATAGAAATACATCTATAAAAAAGTCTAAATGAAGTAAATAGCTGCATAGTATGTAGCACGAGTCTATAAATGCTTTAAAAAATGAAGAATATTTAGCTTTTAATTAAAAAGAGATGAACTTGTGACATCAGTGTTTTAATGTATAACTCAAGCTTCTATTTTTAACGAATTTTTAAAGAAATATTTTAACCATGTTTTTTTGAGGACGTGACTGGATAAAATAAAATAAAACAATGCCGGAAGTTCAAATAAAAAAAAACTATCATCGCAAATCAAATCTAAAGAAATACAACTTTCAGCATGTGACTGGATAAAATAACATAAATATAAAATGAGATATTTTCTAAAAAAATAAATGCAAGGCAATGGATTCTATGATCGTTTGCAATATCTATATTATTAATTCCATAAATTATCTTTATTTACAGTAAACCTGGTTGAATTTAGACAGGATATGCATTGAAATCCCGACTTAATGGCATATTTCTATAATCGTTTGTAATATCTGTATCATTAATTCAATAATTTTTCCCCTTTTTTGCTTTCTTTAAAAAACATATTTAACATTTTGGCAACATCACCGAAAAAAACATTTTTAATATTTTGGAAGCATAATCGATAAATTGTTAGAGCATTAAACTCAAAAAATCTTTTCGAATAAAGTTACCGACTCTTTAACTACTAATAACTGAATCTTTTAACTATAACTATTTCTTAAATTTTGGCTAATGAATATGTGATTTAGTTGAAAATTTTACAACGCATTACTCATGGCGAACCAGCTGGTCGCCAAAGGCGGCTAGTCTATAATAAAGTTGTTACCTCTGAGAATGACTTGTATGACGTTTGTGTTCAATAGCTATACAATATTAACTTTTAACTTAGATTTAGCATTTCTACTGAATTTATTGTGTCTCCTCGGCGAGTTATTCGGAAATTAATCTTTGTTAAATAAATGCTGTTGATATCTGAATTTTTATTTTTAATTTTAGCTAACTGTACTATACCTAGAACCATCCCGCAGATGTAAGCAATAAACTGACCAAGTTTCATTGCAATCGGACGAACGGTTTAGGAAGGCATAAGAGACATACAGACAAACATTCATTTTTATTTATATATATTAGAATATAAAAAATCGCATCAGCCAATTAATTATGCTGTACATGCAGTGCCTCAAACAATTGAAAGTGAACCTTACTTTTACTTGTTAAATCTGACTTTCCAAAATCCAAAAAATTAAGTGATCCGTGATTTTTTATTGTTATCTTTACCAGAATTGGAAATTGAGTTACTTTAGAAGGAATTACGAACCGTAAGGTTTATTTAGATATACTTGGCAGCAATATAAAGGAAAATACTAAAAATTTGGCTTTAGATGAAAATTTCCTTTTTCAGCTGAAAAAAGCTTCATTTTTTCAGCATGTAACGCCAAATTGCAATGCCTTTTTCAGTGTAAACAGTAGTTACAGAACTCTACAACAGTACCCCAATCTCAATGCCATTTAATATTTGTGGATCAAAATCGAAATGATGTTCCAAAAACATAAAATTAGGAACAAAGTCCCTTTAAAACAAGTAATATGATGAATGGGGTTAAATACCATAAAAAAATAGTCGAATCGATGACTTTGCTTTATAATTGCTTTATTACGAAGTATAAAGGCCATTGTAAAAGCCAAAATACATGCAATTTAGATGTGAAACTTTCTTTCTACGCGAGATATTACAAAAATTTCATCTGTGTTCTATCAATTTTTTGATGCAAAAATCTGAATATGTTTTTTAAAAATGTTTCTGAAACTTTTCAATTTAGAAATTTTTTGTTGATTCTTTTTTATTTTTGCTTTAAATTAAACCATTCGTTAAGAATAAAACCATGTTTGCACTTTTCGTTAATGTGTTATTTGTATTGAAAGTCGGATTTAGCAATTAAAAGTAAAGTGTACTCTCAACTGTCTGAACCATTTTGTATTTCAAAGAGGAGCAATTTTTATATCCTTTATGTATTACATTTAATTTGAATAATCTAAAAAAATCAATGAGCTTTTTTTTTCAGACGATTTTATATAAAACGAAACAAAAATTTAAAGCTGAAAGATATAAATGTAGAAAAATAAAAGGAAAAAATAAATATCGTCAGATTTTCTTGATTTACAGATAAATGAAAATCATAATTTAATTTTAATAAAAAAGCATTTTCTTGTTTAAAAAAATGAACATTTTTCATTGAGGTGTTGCATTTTATTATTGCAAAAAAGATGGAATCATTAGCCTATCATAGATATTCAAATGGCTGTAAAAAAATGAAATCTGCGATCGCAAATTTTAAGTTATCTTGTAAGAACATGGTTATTATTATTTGCCTTAATTAATGTTAGTCATTAACCTACATAAATCGGTTTGAACCTATCACGGGACTTCTCTATTAGTCTGTACCCCCTTTCTTCTTTCTATATATAAAATGATAATTTTCTTTAAACTTTCATTTCAAATTTTTATTGCTGGCAAACAAAGTTTTGGAGCTCCACCGATTTTGAGATGGGAGGGGGTGGGGGAACCATCGTTTTTTCTAAATATCGACGCATCCTTGATCCGACAGCCTCGTGATTGTTCGAAACCGGTTTAAACTGGTTAATGAGAAAATAATCAGAAAATGAATAATTTGGAATTCAAGTTGTAACATTAATTGAGGATAAATCGCCATAAATGACAATCTTCCGCATTGTTTTCTAATAACCCTAAAAGCGAAAAATGGATGCCTCAAAAACGATAAATTGCCTATTTGTTGCCTACGCATTTTGAGGCTTCAAAAAAATTCTGGCAAAAAAAGAGCATCATGTTCTCACACGATAAAAGATGCTCCTTTGGAGAAATCTCACGATTAACTGACCTAAATATTGAGTCAATTATATCGATAAAAATTTAATCCTATGTAACATTTTTTTTCGACAAACAATTGCTGAAACAAGATTAAGGTCGGAAAGTTAAGTAAAAAGAAAAGACTTCTATAAATAATAAAACAATCAGAGAAAAAGATAGACGAAAAAAAAACTTGAAAACAGAAGGAAAAAAAATGTGATAAATATCTCAATTGTTTTAAACCAAACTCCTGACATTTTCAGAAAATACATGACCAAAATAACTGAAGAGGAAAAAAATATACGAGATGACGATCTCATACTTTATTTTGTCTAAGAATGACTCTTTTTTTTAAAGCCATCCATGAAATATTTTGAATTGATAGAATCAACAATCGTTTTATTTAGAGCCGCTATACTCAACCTGCGGCCCGCGGGCCGCATGCGGCCCACGGAGGCTTTTTGGTTGGCCCAATTATTAAACTATGTAGTTACAACTTATTTGTAAACAACTTCAAATTTCGCGCCCTTCAAAGAGTTGGTAATTGAACGGGAAGTATGGGAATGTGAGCGATATCAATAATTTGCTTAAATTGGAAACGCAAACTATCCTAATCTATGGTTGCGCAAACGATACGGAATACGCGGCGCGGGAATCCCCTTAAAGGTCTGTAATCTATGATTACGCGAACGATACGAAATACGCGGCGAGGGGAATCCCCTTAAAGGTCTTGTCACGAGCAAACGCGGACGGCGGGGTGACTTGCGAAGCTTAACATTGCTTGTCATGTGTAATGAGACGTGTGTTTTACTAATTGGCAAGTCGCCCCGCCGCTCGTTTTTGCGCGTGGCCAGACCGTAAGATCCAGGGACCTAAGTGCGTGTCGCTTTGATTGTCGATCGAAACTAAACTTGTTATAAATTTAATCTAAATTATTAAACTAAATTTGTGTACGTACCCGCGTCCTCTGCCAAATAATAGTTTTGTTTTGTGTATTAAGTTTACCTATTATTTTCAAAATAATGTCAGGAGTGTCGTCGAAGTATAAAAGAAAAATATCAAGTGAAAATAGATTGTTTCAAGATAAGTGGGAATCTGATTATTTTGTTGTGCCAAATAAAAACAACGCAGCTACTTGTTTGATATGTCGGGAAAGTATCATATTGAAGAAATACAATATTTCTCGTCATTTCACTTCAAAACATAAAGATTTCGACGAAACGTTTCCTCCCGGATCGTGTTTGAGAAATGAGAAATTGAGTGTTTTTAAGAGATCATTGCATGAGCAACAAAACGTCATGTTCGCGGCATTATCACAAGACTCGACGGTAACAAAAGCATCATATGAAATTTCTTACATTCTTGGTAAGCATATGAAACCATTTACCGATGCGGAAATTGTAAAGGAATGCTTTATTAGTGCTGCTAATATACTTTTTGATAAATACAGTAACAAAAAACAAATAGTATCTGATATAAAAAAATACAGCTTTCGGATTCAACCTGCACCAGGCGTATTTAAGACATTTCTAAATTTATTTATGATGATTTCCGATTAAAAAATCTAAGAAGATGCAAGTTTTTCAGTTTAGCATTTGATGCCAGCACCGATATTTCAGCAACATCGCAGTGCTCGGTGTTTGCTAGATATTGTACAGAAAACAATGAAATTCCTGAAAACTTTTTAAAATTACTGCCAATGAAAGGTCAAACCCTAGGCACGGATTACCTTGATACTATTTGTAATTTTTTAGAACATCATGAAATTGATGTGCAAAAAATCGTGTGTTTGTGTACAGATGGTTGTCCTTCAATGACTGGATCCGAAAATGGCTTCATTTCATTATTTAAGAAAAAATATAATTGCAGCAATTTAATAACATTCCATTGTATTATCCATCAAGAAAACTTGGCGGCCCGTGCTGTACAACCAGAAATAGAAGCTGTAATGAAAACAGTTATCAATATTGTCAATTATATACGAGCAAAAGAACTGAACCACAGAAAATTTAAAACCCTTCTTGAAGAACTGGGAAGTGAGCACAGCGACGTTCTTTTGCATACCTCGGTGCGATGGCTTAGAAGAGGAAAGGTTTTGGAAAGGTTTTTTTCATTACGCCATGAAATAATCCTATATTTAGAGCAAAATAATAAAGGGTACCCAGAATTACAAAACGATGAATGGTGGTGTCTTTAAGGTTTTCTATGTGATATTACGGAAAAACTAAACATTCTCAATCAGAGTCTACAAGGCGAAAATAACATAGTGTCCAATATGGCAAATAAAGTGTTTGCATTTGAGGAAAAGCTAAGTATTTATTATAATGAAATACAGAACAAACAGCTGCACAATTTTCCAACTATTATAAAAACCAGAGAGGACGGTATTAACATTTCAGAAGAAAACTGCTCCATAATTTCAAATTTTATAACTGCACTATTAAACGAATTTCAAAAAAGGTTTCAAGATCTCAGAAAAATAAAAAATTGTTTGTTACTTGTAGAAAATCCATGGCATTTAAAGACACCAACTATTTCTGTTTTGGCTTCAGTTTTAAATTGTAATTACTCGGAGTTGTTTGATGAATTTATTGATTTTAAAAATGACACCAACCTGGAAGTAATTTTCAAAGAAAAAAGGGAATATGTGGAATTTTGGAGCATTGTTCCCCAAAAATATAAAAGCGGGCAAAGATGTGCCCAAATAATGCTAACATTTTTTGGGTCAACGTATGTGTGCGAATCATCTTTTTCAAAGATGAAATACACAATGAGTGTATATAGAAATAAACTGACAGATTCCCATTTGGATGATATAATAAGAGTAGTATGCAACGACAAGCCAGATATTGATCAAGTTTTAAAAAAATGCTCTCAGTTCCAAAAGTCTCATTAGATATACATATAAGTAAGTAAGCATCTTTGTTAAAAGTTCTTTTTTACATTAAACTAAATAATTCATTAGGTTGATATTACTTTTTCATTTACACACCTAATTATTTTTTACTTGCGGCCCGGGCTACCGTGACTGAAACGTGTTTATGGCCCCTATAAAAAAAAGGTTGAGTATGGTTGATTTAGAGCAACGATGATTCCAATCAATCGTCTGCTGGTAATTCTTCTGTGAAAGAAACAGTTATCAAATTGCATGACCGAAACAAATCGAATATCTGTATCAACAAAAAATAATTACTTCATCATTCCCTTCCCTCCCCCCACCCAAGACGAGGTCATGGGAACATACTTTTTTTCCCTTCGTTATTATAGTTACAAGAAGTGCGTAAAGGATTTCGGAACATTATTTATCGTTTAATACATTAATTATCTTATTACCGATGGTGTCGATAATTATTTACGGATGATGATATATAATTTGGATGATTATTTCCAAGCAATGACCTAAATTCTAGTACATTGTGGCAACGTCTGCTGATAATTATGACATAAGAAGTGTATGGGAGAAGTACCAATGGGATAATGAAATTGTAAAACATATGATATTAACTCTTAGAGCTCCAAAAAATAATCCAATGCATAAATTTTTGCCGAATAAGAGGACTTGTTTATTGCTCCAAAAAATTAATATACAAATAATTTTGAACTTTCGCGGAAAATCAAACTTCATATTTTACCAGAAAAAATTTAAGAAATCTATCTGAATAAAAATGAATGTTTGTCTGTATGTCTCTTCTGCGCTGCCGTGCCACTCATCCGATTGCGATAAAACTTGGTCAGCTTATTGTTTACATCTACTGGATGATTATAAGGATGATACAATTATCTAAAAATTAAAAAAAAAAAAATCGAAACTTAACCGAATCTATTTACTAAGATTCATCTCCAAATAACACGCAGAGGAGACAATAGATTCTGTAGAAAGGCTAAATCCAAGCTAAAAGTTAATATTTTGTAGCTATAATGCGCAAATGCCATGTAAATCATTCTCAGGGATAACTTTATTGCAGATTATACGAGAAAGTTTTGCGAAAACCAACACTGGGTTTTTAAGTTTTAATTAAATTTTAGCTTTTATCGCAGTAACTACTAAAAATATTGTAGTATAAATAATTTTGCAACATCTTAGTTTTCAAAAAAAAAATTTTTTAACTATATTGACGATTTTATGGTGTAAATATGTTTTCTATGTTTGATCAATTTTAATAGAAACTATTTTAATCACATTTTCTAAAATTAAATTTTAGAATGTTGAAAAAATATTAAATGAATCACGAGGTGCAATAAATAGTTTCTTTCATTACCTTTCTGAAAAAACACAAGGTTTTACGATTCTAAAAAAAGACACAAATGCATAAAAAGGTTAATAGTTTGTAGCTATAAGTACGCAAATGTCAACCCCTAGGGGGAGACCAACCCTAGGGGTTTTTAATTTTAATTAAATTTCAGCATTTTTCAAAAATTTTTAATGCTAATAAGGCTTTGTTTTTCATAAACTAAAATTAATAAAGATTGAACAACGAAATAAAAGGTGGTGATCAAAATAAGTGACAAAACTTGGATAAACAAGGGACAGCTTCCGCCTCCCCCCCAAATAATATAGCTTTTTCTGAACGTCATGACGTCATAAACAATGTAGCATCGAGCCCCATCTCGTTGTGGGTCTTGACAAATGATCCGTCAAGTTCAGAAAGAGGGTGTTTGTTTCATCCATTAGACGGCACGTGCCCTCCCCCGATACATTCTTCCGGAAGGGTATTCGAAAAACCGACCATCCCTCATCCTACTGGCATCCATATTAAATAATAGATGTGTAAGTATCGATACGGAGAAGCAAAAGATCGAAAGAGAGCAAGGTATAGAAAAGATAAAATATTTCTGCAAAACTAAAATAGTTAGCTATAAATTGTACTTCAGTTGCATTGCACAGCAGAAAACATGACTATCAGTCACGAGACTGAGATATTAGAAATTGCAATTCCTCTGTAACAGGTTGATCAATTGGTGCATTATGCTTTAACTCTACTAATAACAGATGAAAATGTGTGTGATTATATTTAGGACTTTTGGAGCTATATAGATCATAATTTTAAAACTTGAAAGACACGATTTGCTAAAAATGTGCTTTCGAAAGTGGGTACGTGCACCTTATTAACAATTTTTACAATTTAAATTAATGGAAAATTCAGTAAGATTTTGTATTTTTTTTCACAAAAAAATTTAAATATATTATGACACAAACTTATTTTTTACACCATTTAAAGGATTTTTCTTTAAAGCTGAAACCAAAAAGTGCTTTTTGCAATGACGATTTTTTTTATGATAGTTCTTTTGTTTTTACAGCCCTTATGTTTGCTTGGCAATATTTAGTTTACGCCAAAAGATAATAGATTTACTAGGCTATATTTGGATTACGCCAAAATTACAAAAATAATAGATTTACTAGGCTATTTTTGGATAACTCCAAGATCGCCAAGAATGCGATAAGATGATTATATTCTTTCGTTCATGATACTCAGATTACGCGCAAATTGGCCATATAAAGTGATTAGTCAACAATTTTTTTGATTACCCCCAAGATCGCCTAACTCCATTATGCATAAAATGATTGCATTCCTGTGTTTACTTGATGATTTTCAAATGATTAAATGATTTTACTTGATGACACCAAGATCACCAAGCTTGTTTGATCTTCGATTTGCGACGCTCACAGTTTATCATAGGGGCAATAAAAACAAGCAAGAAACTTTTTATAACTTTGGAATAATTATTTCCGAAAATTTAAGAATTAAAAAAATATTTTTCGCGTGATTTTTACTACTGTGTTTCATTGTTGCAATGAAATGTGAGCGTTTTCTTTGATTTTTCCAAATATTTTTCCTTAAAAAAAATATTACCTTACATTTTATCTTCAACATTTTGATTGCAAATTCTGGCTATTGACTTAATTTTCAAGCTGTTATTTACCATATTTTCTTTATAACGAACGTATTTTGTAGAGACATGGAGCTGTTAATTTAGAAGATTTTGCACTATTTCCCTTGAGATGGTACAAAAATACGAATTCCGTGGCCTCAAATTTCTATTCCCTAACGATTTACGACATTTTTAAGGCACCCTGAAGAAAACACCTGGGAAATGATTCCAAATTTTCAACATCCCCTTTTCCAAACAAACTGAAATTGAAACTAAGTGCTCAGATTGTGGAGACATTTTTTTTTAAATATGACCTAACCTTCAACCTTCAACATTTTGATTGCAAATTCTGGCTATCGACTTAATTCACAAGTTCTTATTTAACTTATTTTCATAATAACAAACGTATTTTGCGGGGACTAAATATGGAGTTGTTAATTTAGAAGATTTTGAACTATTTCCCTTGAGATGGTACAAAAATTCAAAATGCATGGTGTCAAACTTCAAATTCCCTGAAGATTTTCAGCATCTTTAAGGCACTCTGAAGAAATCACCTGGGCGTCACCACCTCGAAATGATTCCAAGTTTTCCCAACATCCCCGTTTCCAAACATACCGCAATTGAAACTGAATGCCCAGATTATGGAAGCAAGGCATTCTTCGCTATCCCTAACTCCACAGTGACAAGGCGTGACGAACAGCAGTCAGCTACTGATTTCCGGAACGCGCTGCCGTTGATGAGCTACAAAAAAAAATGCGCCTCTTAATGACTGCTGAAACACTGCCGAGAGAGTAGAAAAAAGCGCCACCTGATGGCAGAAAGAGCCAAGGGAATGACACGCGAGAAACGGTGATGGATGAACCTCGACAGGCGGATTGCCAAAAAACGCCTATAATATCGCCAAAACAGAGAGAAGGCTCCAGGCAAACGCCGCTGGAAGAGCCCGTGTCTTGTTCCATGGACCCCCCTCACCCCCTTAAAGTTTGGTCGGATAATAAATACTGTCTTCAAGTAGTTGCAAACAACGGGCCTAAAGTCAACTGCGATGATGAAAGGTTCTATTAATATTGCCTTGAATACCTAGAAGTTTTGTAGAATCTTTTTCTTTCGTTTTCGGTTTCAAGAGTTTAATTGCTCTCTTTTTTCATAATATTTATCTTTGTTTGCCTTTATGATTAAATCTCAACGACTAATAGAAGCAACGATTCTAAGCAATTAACTTCTTATAACGCAAGAGAAGAATTTATATAGCCGGCGTCCTGGCATACTGGCATAGTGGTAGCGTGTCTTCCCCGGGATCGAGTCTCGAATCGGGCATGGTTGTTATTCAGTGTTCTATCTGCGAGTAGTGTGAATGTACCCCCCTTTAAAAAGGGGTTGTGCAAAGAATGGGAAGCATGAATTAGCTAAGTCGTACTCTTAGCCCTAGTTGGTGCTACTGAAAAAAACAAGGGACGCTAATTTAGGCTTAAATCGCTGATAGCTTTCTGTCAGCGGGTTTGTAAAGGATCGTAAGTAACAACAGCAACAGAATTTATATATTATAAAATAAAAAAAAGAATATTTGTCTGTATGTCTCTTATGCACTGTCGTATTGCTCATCCGATTCCGATAAAATTTCGGAATCGGATTGCTTGCACTTACGCGAAGGTTATAGGCATAATACAAACATCTAAAGTATAAAAAATATTTTCAGATCTATTTACCGCATCTATTAACCATGGATTAAATTTTTGTTTTAGATTCGTTTTTCACAGCCGATGGAAATAAAAATTTGACGCAGAACTGCACTTGTAGTCACAAAGTTCCATACCAAATTTGATATATTTTATTGGGTTTGTGAATTATCGCGCTTACATATTTCTGAGAATACAGACACTGACAGGCAGTTAACTCCTTGTTGGATTTGGCTGAGAATTTGACGATAGATGTTGAATACGTGTGTCGAATTTTATCTATCTCCCTTTTCATTTTGTAATTAGCGTGTTATCTTATTTTCGAACAACAGGACAAACGATCTTCTTCAGAACAGATTTTACTCAAAATTTGATTGAAACTTGAAAATTTGGCGTAAAGACCGTATATCGAATTTCAACCGACTAAGTAAAAAAATTTTAGAGTCCTCTTTGTCACGTACAGATAAATAGACAGACGTTTTCCAAACAATGTTTTTCGAACTTGGAGAGATTTAAAATGTGGAGACTCGCCAAAATAACGCGTTCGAATTTTTCAAAGATTGTTTTTTCTTTACTATATATACGAGAAAGTAATATATATATATATATATATATATATATATATATATAAATGATGATATAAAATGCTATTGCTTTTTGCTGTTGAAATTTTCAGAACTCACCTATTTTAAAAACAATCGCTTTCTTCTAGATTTTATTTCCCATAATTCCAAATTCTTCTACAGTTTTCTACTTTATATGTATTTTATTTTAGGTAATAGCTTAAAAATTATTTTTTCTTTTCATTTGGATACACCTCAAACTAATCTGGAACTACGTATTTTGGCCCATGGACCTACGCTTCAGGAATTGAAATTACTTGGAGTGGATTGAATTGAGTGGGAATTGAACCCACGAAATTAGGGTTCGTAGCAGCGTAAGATAACCATTCAACAAAAGTGATCACTAGTGTCTTGTTACTGGCTTATTATGATACCACTACAATACTCTACCATCAATAAGTCTTAGGAGAAACGAACGATTTTTAGAGCTAAGTGTTTTTTGGTGAGCGTGTGGGAGTTGCTGCTGCATCAAGCAAGTCTGACGACTTTGCGTTGCAGATCTAGAGAGTTGTTGTTGTTACTGCAGCGTCAGTTGAGTTTGACTACTTTGCGTTGCTGATGGGAAAATTGTTGTCGTTGCTGTTGCTGAGAGAGTTCTTGTTGCTGCTGCATCAACTGAGTCTGACTACTTTAAGTTGCTAATGGGAAAATTTTTGTCGTTGTTAATGTGTCAAGTGAGTCTACGACTTTGTGTTGATGATGGGGAAAGTTGTTATTGTTGCTTTTGCATCAAGTGAGTCTGACGACTTTGCTTTGGTTGCGTTTGCAGTTGATATATGGCACCACGAAACCTGCTTGAAGATTTTCGCCCGAGGTCACCAATACAGAGGATTGAATTGAATGGGAATCAAACCTGCGACATTAGGGTTCGTAGCCGCCTAACATAACCATTCAACAAAAGCGATGGCTAGTGTCTAGTGGCTGTTATTGGCTTATTAAGATACCTCGACATACTTTTAGAAGTCGTAAAATAGTAAAATGTTATTGTTGCTAGAACAAGCGCAACAAAATAAATAATATGGACAAAATGAAGACAAAATAATTTAAAGATAAAATTTCAAAACTAATATAAAGGCAGACAAATCAAGCCTAAAACAATATCATTCTATCTATGTTTCGGATTGAAATTCGAATCTTTTAAAAAATTATAAGGAACGAATTGAAAATAATAATAATAATAAATCTTAACAATAGACGTACTTGTATCTATTTTCAGTTGATGCAAAGGGGTTTACTGATTTCAGCAACAGGGGCATTTGTGAGAGAAGTGGTCCTTCAAAAAGGTTTTAAATTGCTTGTAGTGCACCCTTTGCAGTCGCACCCCTCAAAACGGAAATGACAGGGGAACCCGACAGAAATATGTGTCTATTTCCTGAGCCTGTAACGGGAGAATCTGAAGAACTCTCGAATCCACCCCGACTCTCAGAAATTTCCCAAACAACCCCTCCAGAAGGTGCTCGAACTCAATTTGAAGTTCGTGCTTTTTTTTTTCTTCTTTTTTCTATATCTTTTTTCCTGTCTTATATATATTCAATGGGTAAAAACCGAAATATGCAAAAAAAAAAAAAAAATGATGAACATTCAAGAGGATGTGAAGAATAATACGTGGTACTCCTCTTGAAAAGGATTTTAAAAAAGTGAAAAAAAAAAGCTGCAATATGAATTGCGATTAATGACAAAGATATTAATACTCTATTAAAGCAGATAAAAAAAATTCAATATCGTCTAGGAATATAATAGAACTTAGATGTGAGCTTGTATATAACATCCAGAGCAATAATAATGCCCTTGAGGAGAAATAACTGTGATTTGAAAGATCAGAATGATTGCTTTCTTAGGAATCTATAGTGATAAGAGAATAATGAAGAGAATCTATAATTACTAATAATTATAATGAAGAGAATCTATAATTACTACGGAATCTATAATGCTATATAGTGAAAGCTCAATGCTGATAAGCGCTAATTGTAATAATAGTGAATAATCCAAAATGATAAGTGAATGATTGCTATAATATCGAAAATTCAATGCTGATAAGCGATAATTGCAATAAAAGTTAAAAATCAATACTGATAAGTAACGATTACAATAATAGTTCAGAATCAATAATGATAGGCGAACGATTACTAATTAGCTAAGAATCAGTGATGATAAGCGCCGATTGCAACAAAGTAAAATATCAATAATGATAAGTGACGATTGCCAGAATTATGAAGAATCAATAATAGCGACAATAGCAATAAAACAAAAAAAATCAATAATGACAGGCGACGATTGCCACAGCAGAGAGGAATTAATAACCATCCGCAAATGATTGTCATATTGAAGAATCAACAATAATGAGAGAAGATTGTTACAAGTTGGAGAATCAATAATAATCAGCGATGATTTTCACAATTGTGAAGAATCAATAAAAATCAGCAATAATTGCAATAATAATGGAGCATCAATAGTGGCAAAAAGTGTCATAATAGCGAAAACGGCAATAATAGTGAGAAATCAATAATAATCAAAAACGATTGTCATAATATTGAAGAATTAATAATAATCAGCGACGATTGTCATAAAAGTGAAGAAT
>JAPMOQ010046376.1:357512-376684 GCA_026543055.1 Argiope trifasciata
TTTTTTATTTTTTTTTTTTTTTTTTTTTTTTTTTTTTTTTTTTGAAATAGGAAGAATACCGGTCAATCTCTCGTTGCAAATTTTAATCAACGCAGATATATTTAAAAAATTCTTCAGAGAAGTTTAATTTAATCCTTACCTGATTAAATTACTCGTTTAAACTTCCTTTGTCGTAGAAAAAGCACAGTAGTTAACTTTGTCGTGGTTAAAGCACTGTACTCATAGAAAATATACGGTCTTTGTCACAGAAAAAGCACTTTTAATGATAAGTTTTACCTTTAAACACCAACTCATCTCTAATTTTAAGATCAAATTCCTCGATTGTTTCAAAATGCGAAGTAAACAGAAGCCTCCCATTTCAGTTAAGAAATATAATGTGCCCCTTTCATTTCAAGACAATAACAATGCCAACGCATCTCGACTAAATAAAATAAATTACTCCGAAAATAAATGACTTCTTTCCTTTATTTCCGACAGTGATATGCTGCGGGCAACTGCGCGAATAATCTGGGGGTGCAACGAAAAAAAGTGTTCCATTCCTTCGACAGGTTGTGGGTCCGAAAGAGAAGGGGTGGTTGATAACTGATGACCCCCCAAAGGGGCAGTCGAGGCAAAGGGATAGTTTCGGCTGCTAATTGGGGGTCGCGGGAAAAGTGTGAAATTCCTCTCTTCTCATCTGTCACTTTCTAACGAGGTGGTCGCTCCGACAGATAGATTTTTTTTTCTTTCTTCGCCGTTGAATCAAAGAGAGATAAAGTTGAGATTCGAAAGATGCCGATGAGGGTTCTGTCTCGCTCTAATGAGGGAATCGAACGATGTCAGGAGGAATTTTAAGAAGGGATTAAGAGAAGAATTTTTGCTAGGTCAAGTCCTTCACGCCGATGGCAGTGTCGGTTTCTGGCAGTTAATTGTGGGTTTCGTATGGGAAGTTAAAAGGTACAGTGTAGGAATGCTTTAAGGTATAAAATTATTGAATGCATTTGTTTAGGAAGCATTGAGTATAGATGGAGTCAAGGGGATATTTTTCCTGCATTATTTATTATGTTAAGGTTTGTGACCACGTTCAACTTCTTTTTTCTTATTTTTTTCTTTCTTTTTCCTTTCCTTTTCTTTTTTTTTTTTAAAGTTTGAAAATAGTTATATTTTTGAATAGTTGCATGAAAAGTATTTTTGAAAATTCTAGGAAACCAATTACATATTAGGAGAATTAAAAAAAAAAATGGAAAAAAGTTTTTTTTTTTTTTTTTGGGGGAGGAGTTAAAAACTGATGACTTCCAGTTTCTTTTCATTTTTTTTTTCTTTTCTTTTCTTTTCGTCTTTTGAAAAAAGTTTGAAAATAGTTATATTTTTGAATATTTGCATTAAAAAAAATTTTAGGAAACCACTTACATGTTGGGGCAAATTTTTTAACAAATTGGAAAAAAATGGCCTTTTGGGGGCAGAAGTTAAAAACTGATGACGTTCAGTTCCTTTTTTTCTTTTCTTTTTCCTTTCTTTCTTTCTTTTTTTTTTCGAAAAGTTTGAAAACAGTTATATTTTTGAATAGTTGCATGAAAAATATTTTTTTTTTAATTCTAGGAAACCATTTATATATAAGGGACAAATTTAAAATAAAAAATTGGAAAAAAATTGCATTTTTGGGGAGGAGGAGTTAAAAACAGGTAAAAAGCAAAATCCTTCTAATTTAGAAGTTTAGCAATTAATTTGCTTAACACTTCGCAGAGCGTTTAAAAAATATATCTCGTTCCTGAACACAAACATTCATTTCTACTTATATAAGAAGACAAAATGGCAAGGAGAAAGAGAAGAGAGCTTTCTGCCGCTATACAGTGTCCTCCGTCAAAGAGTTTCAACAATACGGCGCTTAGTAGAACAATCTACATCAAAATTTATCGCCTCTGTTATCATTCCAAGCACACTCCAGTATCTTAAACTCTACTTTACAAAAAGAAGCTGGGTTTGTTGTATAAATGATTAACCACCGAAATATCGTTTGCTGAAGTGGATAGTTATCATCTGGAGAACGCTGGAACTTCGCCTCTATCTCTGTGAAGAGAGCTTAAAAAAAGACTTCAGACGTGGGTGGTGGGTAGGCCACCAACAAAGCGCCTCTATAAAAATGGCGCCCAGATCTCTATCTGGGGAGAGATCACTGACATCTTTTGTGTCCCGACACATCCCGGACGAGGCCCCAGCAAGGGTTGGTAACACACCATCAGAGTCCGTACGCGCCAGTTTCGTTCCTTTAGACCTACCCCTCTGGTATGCGATCGGCACCTGACAATTGATGGGGATTTAACGTGGGAAAGTGCTCAAGACTGTGAATCCTCCAGAAAAGAGAAAGATGAAGGGGCAGTAAAAATAGAACGAGGTGATCTTCTTTCAAGATGTTCTGTTGATGTCCCGTTTTATAGTCGTCTTCTTGAACATCCTCTTCGAGTTTTATATAGAGCACTTTTATAGGCGGTCGCGTTTGAATCGGATGACCAACAACGACTCCTAATGGTATTTGTAAGTTGGGGGTCATTCAACTTTCAATGGTGAGATAATAAAACGATTTCGTCTTTTCAAAGCTCACACACACATGAGTAATGAAACCGAAAGTGAATTACATCAATCATTGAGTTTATGGCTTTGTGTTGTTCTGGTCTGCTATTGTGAATTCAGAGGGCGGTCGACGGAAAAGAAAAGATTTGATTTCTTTTGTGAAGTCTTTGTCGCTTGTTAAATGGAATGTCCTTTAAAATGTATTTAGATAATGCAGTCGTGAGTTTCTCTTTTTGTGCCTTCTGGCATAGACCTGAAACCGGAATTGAGCAGATTGGTATGATTGGGACTAGATGGCAACTTTTAACCAGCATCCAATTGACAGTAGAATATGAAAGGGAAAATGGTCATGCTAGTGCTAGTTTAGTTTAGTTATATTAACATCTCGTTGTAAAGCAACACTAGAACTAATTTGGGATGGACCTTGTCGTTTTGAACCACGGTCAGATGACGAGGATGACACCTGAACTGGCACTCCCCTTTCTACACCGCACCAGCGGGAGGACGTTTGGCCTGACAGATTTAAAGTGCAAGAAACCCCTTCACACGATGGCTCTTCGGTGGAATCGAATATCGAACCTGAAACCCTCTGGTTCCAAAGCCGAGACCTTACCACCAGGCCACCGCGATCCGCACCAAAAAAGTTGATTTAAAGTTTTATATTTTCCTATTTACCAGATAAATATATATTTTTTTAAAGCGTATCTCCTTAAGCATTGATGAATTTTCAAAAAGTAGCTGTTTCAGATCCCTAGACCGAAACAGGGCAACACGCAAGTTCATTCAAGTAATTTTCCTTTTCCAATTTGCCAAAATAAATAAATTTGTGAAAAATGCAAATTCAACTGTTAGTAAAAGTATTAGGATATTAACACTTTATCTAGTATAAGTGATCGCTTTTCAATACATTTTCTTCATGTTCACTCAGTTATTAAGATATTCATAAAACCGAACATAATCTTTAAAAATATTGTTACAAACATGAACATCAGACATTCTGAAGTTCTAATAGATAATTAAAAAAAATATTCATTCACAAAATTAAAAATTTTGTTTAAAGTTTTATCTGAAGGAAATTATTAACATGTTAAAAAAAAGAGCTGAAATACGAAACTAAATTGATCATCTTATCGAATGAACTAATATCCTGAAGCTAAATTGATCAATAGAAAGGCCACTGGCTAGGAGTGTAAAATATCTACATCCAGATGCTAGGCGGCACAGCAAATCCTCTTTCTTAAGCCATTGTTTTTTTACTGAATTCAAGTTTGGGCTGGCTGAGATTTAAAAAGCCCCAATCGAATTTTTAATTCATTTCAAGGCTTTTAAAAGGTTTTCTATAGGATCTAAAGTAGTAACATACATTTTGTTATATATAGGATAGTAAGGATTCTTAGGGAATATTTTATGATTTCGCCTATTTGATGTCCCAAAAATTGGAAAATATTAATTTATTGTTGTAAGTTATTTACTAGTGAGCTCTAAGCAAGATTATCTAGTTATTTACTAATTAACTGTAAGCTTATTTAACAATTTACCTGTTGATTGTGAGTAAGCTCCTTTAGCTATTTATTGGTAGATTGCAAGTAAACTGATTCAATTATTTAACAGTTGACTGTAAGTTAATCTATAATTCATTGTAAGTTAGTTCATTCAGTTATTTACTGGTTCATTGTGAGTGAGTTAATAAAGTAATTTACCAGTTAATTGTAAGTTCATTTAGCAATTAACTAGTAGGTTATAAGTAAGCTAATTTAACTATTTACTGATTGACTGTGACTTCATTGAGCTGCTTATTAGTTGACTGTAAATTCATCTATTTACCAGATAATTGTAAGTCAGTTCATTTAGTTATTTATTGGTTAACTGCAAATTCATTTAGTTATAGGTTAACAGAAAGTTCATTTAGTAATTTATTTGTAAACTGCAAGTTCATTTAAAAATTTATTTGTAAACTTCAAGTTCATTTAATAATTTATTGGTTAACTGCAAATTCATTTAGGTACTTACTAGTTGACAGTAAGTTAACATATCTAGATCTAGAAAAAATATGTAAAAAGAATCACTTTTCAAAATTATTCCTTCCATTTAGAATTTTGAGAAAGATTTGATAAAACCATTAATAAGCCTAACATGAATTCTTTAAAGGTCGTAAATACTTCAGTTATGTTAAATCAATGGTTAAGTTGAAACCATTGTATACCGGCAATATCACAAAGTAGAAATTGTTGCTTTTAATCAGAGAAGCCAGTTCAAGATATAGAAGGGGAAAAAAACAACAACCTAAAGCGGAGTATACCGATAATTAAAAAAAAAAATGTCTTTTGTGTATTAATACTATGTAAGTTCCAGAATTATAAGATAAACTCTAACAATTCATTAAATGAACTTCTAATCGACTTGTGAGTCTATTTCAATACTCTTAACTTTTTCCCAAACTTCACCGCAATTCAATTCGCTGTTTTATTTTATAGTGGTTGTTACAGACTAATAACGATTTCTCAATATCCCGAACTCACCAACCATACGAAGCCGGGTGGTCCGAGAATGTTTTACACCTATCGATAAACACTTACTAAAAACTTATTTGTAATTCCTCACAGGTTGCGGTTACGGCTCCTTTCGCGGGCCTCTTTTTATTGGCCGCTCTTTTCGCTCGCGAGAGAGGAGAAATAAATTTCGCTTACTTCCTGATCTTGGCGTCGAGGGACACCTGCTCCACCTCGTAACCTCCGTCTCGGATGTAATCCAGCACGCTGCCGTTGCCCAGAAAATGGCCTGAAACAAAGGAATATCGGCCTCTTTAGATATCGGCTTTTGCGTTAAACATGCATAGAGTAACAAGTATTAATTACATAAATTATGGGACAAGTATCACTATTTGTATATCAATATAAAGTTTATGTGCATACAAAATCAGACGATTTTGTATGTGGCCTGAAACAAATGAATATCTGCCAATTTAGATATCGACTTTTGCATTAAACATGCACAGAGTAACAAATATTAATTATATAAATTATGGGACAAGTATCACTATTTGTGTACCAATATAAAGTTTTAAGTGCATACAAAATCAGACTATAAATCGGAAACAAATAGATAGACAAAATCAGACGATTTTATGTGAGGTAGAAACGCTAATGGCCTAAAACAAATGGATATCTGCCTGTTTAAATATCGGCTTTTGCATTAGACAGGCACATAGTAAACAGATATTAATTGTATAAATTATGGTACAAATATCACTATTTGTAAATCCATATAAAGTTTATGTGCATACAAAATCAGGCAATTTTGTTTATGGTAGAAATGTTAATGGTCTGAAACAGATGGGTATCTGCCTCTTCAGATATCGGCTTTGGCATTAGACAAGCACAGAGTAACAAATATTAATCATATAAATTATGGGACAAGTATCGCCATTTGTATATCCATATAACGCATACATGCATGCATGCAAAATCAGAAGATTTTGTAACCTTTTTTTTAGCAACAGTTTGCACGTTTGGATTGTTTACATGCTTACATAAACCAAAACGCTAATGGCCTGAAACAAATGGATATCTGCCTATTTAGATATCGGCTTTCGCATTAGACATGCACAGAGTAACAAGTATTTATTAATTATATAAAATATTCTGCAAGTATCAATATTTGTATATAAATATAAAGTTTATGTGCATACAAAATTAGACGGTTTTGTATGCGGCAGAAACTCTAATGGCCGGAAATAAATGCATATCTGCCTGTTTAGATATCGACTTTTGCATTAGACATGCACAGAGTAACAAATATTAATCATATAAATTATGGGACAACTATCACTATTTGTATATTCATATAATAGTTATGTTTATGCAAAATTAGACGATTTTGAAGCAGTTTTTTAGCAAGAGCTCGCACATTTGAATTGTTTACATGCTTACATTGGCAGAAACGCTAATGGCCTGAAACAAATGGATATCTGCTTGTTTAGATATCGTCTTTCGCATTAGGCATGCACAGAGTAACAAATGTTAATTATATAAATTATAGGAAAATTATCACTGTCTATACATATAACATATAAATGCAAAATAAAAAAGAATTTAATAATCGTCATTTAACAACAACTCGCAAGGTTGTATTCTATTAAGCTTTACGGACCGAAAAAGAGATTTCACGCTCCGAGGGCCTTTCAATGTCCACAATTGTAAAATTTTGGTCATAGAAAATTCAAGAATTGTCGTAGAACCCTTATTCCGCGACGTTGGTTGAGGTTACCTGAAGTTGCAAGTCTACCACGATCGTCCGACCTCTTTAGGGATGCTAAAAGACAGCATCCGAGAGCAATTTCTCACCACATCTACATATATGCTGTAAAGTGCTCTTAACAACATTGTACCTCGACTGCAGATATTGATGGTGAATGACGGTCGATAGGTTGAGCATATGAAAAATTGCTGACAGATGCTGTCTTTTAGCATCTCTAAAGAGGTCGGACGATCGTGGTAGACTTGGAACTTCAGGTAACCTCAACCAATTATATGGAATGGGGGCTCTACAATGGTTAGTGTTTACTGAGAATGAATTGTCTTTCAAATTATTGCTTTAGTTATCATATGAAGAGAGTCATCTACTGGGTATTTCATTCATTCGCTCGTTCTTCTTCTTCTTCTCTCTCTCTCTCTTTTAATTTCATAAAACCTTACATCATTTCAAGCATTTATATCCGTTTTTAATTCTCTACGCTCATTATTACAGAAATTATTGAATTCTGATATACTAGCGGACTTTTTTATTACTGTAACCAAAAAAATTTTTACATTAAAAACTTTGAAAAAAAATAGATTAAACACGATAGATGCTTCTCCTTTATATATCCGTCAATTTCAATGAATGCATTCGCTGTCCATAAGAAAATAAATATCATTTGTCCTATCATTCTTAATGAAACAAGATAACTATTTCAAATTTCAAACGAGGTTTCCAAGATTATTTCTTCTATGGCAGCAACGCGCCCGGCTTGTATATCTATATATATTGATGAATTTTTCAATGGTGTTAAATTCTTTCGTGTAATAATATTATCTGTCTCTCTCTCTCTCTCTCTCACACACACACACACACACACACACACACACACAAACACAATATTTTGTGCAAAACTTAATTAATCGAAAATTTTCAACTAGAAATTCAGAAAAATCATTTCAAGAAGCGTGAAGTTTTTCCGAAGCTTGTGAAGTTAGTAGCTCTAGGTCAAATGGTCTGGTTTATAAAACGTCAGAAGGCAAATACACTCACCGACACTTTTATTATTAGTTGAAATAATTGTACTGTTTACAGCATCACTCATTATATTATGCTTCATAAAATATAATTGGTGGATGACAAATTGCAATTTTTCAAGATTAAATCATAAATCATGATAAATAAAATTCTAGGAAAGAGCGTTTGTTTAATTACTAATTTTCAGCACGGACACACTTCATATCCAACCTTTACAATATCTCATTATTATTGGTGAGAGTGATTCCCTTGTATTTCAGTTATATAAATACTTGTATTTCAGCTGTATTCAGTTACATAAGTACATTCCTTGTATTTCAGTTATATAAATCAAACTGTACTTTAATTGTGTTTCCAGAGATTCCGAATAAATTCTGTACGGTTCAAAGCATCACATGAGTTTCTTCATGTGATGTTATTTCCTCAAAAATGATAAAAAATGGTTTCTCTTTTGCTTAATCATTAAGATTACGAATTTATTTTATCTTTTATCAATATTATCTAGTTTAGGAGTGCTTATCTCTCAGTATTTCCTTTTGCAATTCTTTTGAGATAATTTCTTTTTTTAATTGTAACCAGAAGCAATCTATTTTGTATGTTTTCAAACAACTTCAATACCATTTCTAAAAATTTAATAAGACATTTTATATTGAATTGAATCCTTATTAAATGAATTAAATTTGTTATTTATGTTGTTTAATTTAGTTTAATTAAATTGAGTTTATTATAAATCTTGCGTTAAAGAACCTTTGTAATTCCATATTATTTAAAGGAATTCTGAAAATTGAAAGTCACTTAATAAAAAATAAATATAGTTCTATTTTGCCCAAATGTTGATGACAAATTCAAGCAATTCAAAGAGCTGTTATTGTTTCATTCTGTTAAAAATGTTTTTGTAAACTAAGAATCTTTTAGCAAAGAACTTCCTGTTACAATGTATAGTGTTGCCTCCTATATTTTGTAAAAAATACTTCACTTACACAAAGCAGATTGCATTTATTTTCTTGTAATTGTTGATTTTTTATTGTGTGGGTTAAACGTAATAAATGTACTTTTGTAGTTTATTAGGGATTAAGTCCATTATTCTCAAACTATTCACTTGACGAATTAATTACTTGTTGGCTCACCGCCAGAATTAAACCTACCGCCGCCTTAACAGACAATTAATAGTTCCAGTTTTGTTTAAAAGATTTTTATAAACTATAAATCTTTTGGTAATGAGCAATTATAACTCCATTTTTCTTAAGGAAATTTGGTAAATTATAGATATTTTGATGTATATTCTCTTAAAAATTCTTCATTTACCAGTCCTAATCACACAGAGTAGACTGCATAGGTTTTCCTTGTAATTGTTGATCTTTTATTATGTGTGTTAATCGTAATAAATTTTATTTTGTAGTTAATAAGGTTTAAGCTCATTATTCTCAAACTGAGCACTTGACGGATTTATTGCATGTTGGCTTACCGCTATAATTAAACCTACCGCCGCCATAAAAAATAATTAATACTTCCAATTTTGTTAAAAAAAAATTTATAAACTATGAATATTTTGGTAATGAGCAATTATAATTCCATTTTTCTTGAAGGAATTTGGTAAATTACAGATCTTTTAATAAAGAATAACATTTGAAAAAATACAATACTTCCGAGATTTTGACGAATTCCAACGTTATAGAACTCTCTGAATTCGGAAAACTTGTTTTTGGAAAATGTCCGATATATATAACGAAAATGCGACAAATATAACACCAAAACGCTTTGATCAAGGTGAGTGAAATTTAATAGAATTTTTAAATTTGATAAGTGATTGTCCACTACAATTTACTATATACAAAGAAGAGCAATTTATTATTCATATTATATTCAATTTATTGTAGTATTTTACCAATTAAAACATACTTTTGTTATTACTTTACTTAATCTATGCACACTTTCTTGAATTTAAGTTTTGAGTTTCAAATGTGATTTAATAAAATTCTGACTCTGTCATTTAATCATCTTGATAAGAGGTTATAATACCAGTAAAGAATACAATTTTTTGAATGAATTATTTTCAATACAAATTGATCATTATAATTAATCGTTTACAACAAAAAGTACAATGCTGTAATGTATTGCTGAATAAATATTTGATGATACCATCATCTTATAAACTAAACTGTGGTTTTGAGCTACATTGAACTAAATAAATATAACCACAGTATTTTCTTGTAATTTCAACCTTTTAACTCCCGACGATTTTTTTTGTGTGTGTTAAAAAAAAAGAACACATTATTTTTAGAATTCAAACTATGTTGCCATACAGTAAAAAAATAATGCAATATTACCATTCAAATAACAATCTATGAATATTAAAAGTGAATAATAATTATAATTAATTATGACAATTTCACTACTTAACATCTGTATTCAGTATTTTTATTACTTTTATCTATGCACAGTAAGAAAATATGCCATTTTTTTGCTTTTGTTTTTTTTATAATGTAGGAAAATTAATAATATACCACACTAATCCACAGTAAATTAAAGACCAGTTTATGATCCATTCGTGTTAAAAATATCGTCTGGGAACGCATAATTTCTTCTAATCGTTTGCTTATTACAAATAATGATATAAACTAAATGATTCACCGAAAAAAAAGAAGTATGTTAAATGCATCAAACAACATGAAAAATTATCAATAATTCGTTGTAATTATTCTTATATTATAATTACGCACGTTAATTTTTAGCTTGATTAATCATTATTTTTGCAATGAGGATTAACTATACTAAGGAATACGTGTATGAATTTAAATTAAACTTCCATATCAAAACAAGATTTTTTTTTGCATCGAATATTACTATTATTTTTAACAAAAAAACTGTCATTTTTTTCAATTCCTACTATTAGTAACACTCTCTCCAGATATATTTACTTATATGTCTTATTCAAATTTTCAGTCGTTAATAAAATACTTTTTTTTTATCCATTCAAGTTCAAATACATTTTTTAAAACCTATAGTGGATGATGGAAAAACTGTATTAGCACTTCATGTTAATGCAGTTTTTTATTTTAATTATCAATTAAATTAAATTAATTTTTAATGCTCTAAATAGAGTTTTAGCTATTTGTAATAAGCATTGAAATAAATGGACAGTAGCTCAGTCAGTAAAATGTAAAGATTTCAGTATTTTTCATGTGGAGGTGAAGAACACGAGTTCAATTCTCGCGAAAATCATGATTTTTTTTTTATCTTTCATAAATTTTTTGGATAATTATTTAATAAAAAGTATCTAAAATAAAATTTTTCTTTGTTGATCTTAGTGGGAATTGAATTATTTTTCTTTATATTTTTTCTTCAAGTAATAAGTAAAATAATTTTTTCTTAAAGTAATTTTTGAGACAGCGTCTATCGAGATAAATAAACTTCTTCAACAATTTGATAATCTGTTACACGATAACCAATGATACCAACAATTTCTGAATCTCAAAATTAGGAAGTTATGCAAAAAAGCAATTGTCCTTTTAGTAAAGAATGTTATTTTTTGGTATTGTATATATTTATTAATGATTTCTACAATAATTTTTAGGACAAGAGATATGCTCTGATTTTATCACTTTAAAATAAATTTAGCAATATAATGATATTTTAAAAACCAATTTAAACAATTAATAACCTAATTAATTTCCTCATTCAGCGCATATTAACTTCATTCTAAAATATTCTCTCATTTCCTGATTCTCTTCCACTTTTCTGTTTATTTGATTCAAATAAAGATTAAAAAAATGTAAAAATGCTTTAGTCAGCGGTTCCCACTCTCCTAGCAAAAAATAAAAATTGTTGATCTAAACAAATTCTTTTAAAAGATCTTTATAATTCCCTTGCCTGTGGTCGATATGTGTTAGAATTTCATGGTATATAAGACCAAGGATAAATAATTTCTCCTTCTTTTTCATTAATCTGCTCTTGTATTGCGCTGTGAAGGAACGTACCTTGTTCGTGCCTCTTGTACAGAAATCATGCCTCCCGGAAAGGAAATAAAACGAAGTTAATATTTTTAAATTTCTACCGTTTTGTCTGTATTCGGACACTATTCTGCTTCAAAAAAATGATATTATATATAAATTTTTTTAGATCAGGTTAAATTAAATTTTCATTTTAAATCTGGAACCATTTTACAAATATCCAGAAGGTGTGTTTTCGGATGTATAAATAATTGCTTCCTCAGTCAAACTGAGATGTTTAAAAGTACTATAAAATATGATGAATTATAATTAATTTATCATCATTATTCGCAGATAATAATTAACTTTTTACATACTGATGGGTTTTTCTTGCCGATGTTTGATTAACCATTTTAAATGTATGATGAATAGTATTAATACATAGTGTAATGTTCCCCTGTGTTATTTATAATTAGCGACATTTCCCGATACCTGCCTACCATCTGTTAGCTCCCTCCATTGTTAAATGCCGCCACCTTTCAAAACGATGAATCTCCTCATCTTCGATTGCTCACATCTGGTCATTAGATCACACATGAAGTTCATTGAGGGGATGGAACCTATCACTTTTTCAAAGGAAAGGAGTGTCCAACAGCTGGATGGCAGGCAGTCCCTGTGTAAAGGAATATCACTGTCACGTGTTCCAGAATGGTCCATTGCTAGGAAGCATCACTGATGGACAGTTACAAGCCCAGAAAGACTGGTGCAACAATTCAGAGAAATTTTTGCTGGATGATTGGCCGATAGAGAGCTGACGTAGACGAACAGAGTTTGGCGAGGTGGAATTTGGACAGATATAAAATCCCGGTTGGTCTTTGAAGAGGGAACAGACTTTTCGGTTTTCGAACTGCGGATTTCGGCGCTCCAGTAGCGGTTCTTACTAACACTCTGTTAGCGTGTTGTTGTGTTCTTTTTCGAATCGACGGCGAACTGTTTCCATTAACTCTTTTCAATATAGGTCTTCCACCTTCATCTGATGTGTACGTAGAAAATATTTATCCTAGATTAGAAAAAATTGTTCTTCGGTAGAAAAAAATTATCGATGGTGAATTGTTTTCACTAACACTTTTCAATACTGACCTTCCACCTTCGTCCGATGTGTACATAGCAAATATTTAACCCAGATTATAGAACAAATTGTTCTTATGTAAATATATATGGCTGTAAATAAAATATTTCTCCTGAAATTACCCTCTGTTATATGATCGACAGTGATCAAGACAGTCATAGACTTGTATATACGCATACACTTTATTCAAGTTTGAATTATCGAATCTTTTGGGAAGGTATTTTCTGAGAGTAAGGGGAAGCGGAATTAAAAAAAAAAAAAATATCTAAACTGAAATGGAAAAGCATTTCTCCCCCCCCCTCAGTAGAGAATCAAATCAAAGATTTTCCTCAACAAAAATAGGTCATTATATGCCTTTTTTTCCTTTTCCACGATCTTGACAAGGTCCTATCAAGATAAATGTACGTTCCAAACAATCTGACAATCTGTTACACGATAACCGATCGCGCGGGCAATTTTGGCGGATTACACACAAGCTCGCGGTCATTCGTGTATCTAGACACGCGTTCATCCGGGCCCGCTCGTAATGGATGGTTGGCGGGTTTTTTCGATAAGAAAAAACCGCACTTCTGGTGACGTAAACAAGCATCCGAGTCGCGTGCTCAATCGCACAAAAAGATAAAATTCCTCTCGATAAAAAAGCCGGCAGGGAACTTCTCTGTTATTAAAGGGAACTTCAAAAGCGCCGCGGAATATAACCCTTCATTAGCAGCAAGCGAAAAACAGAAAAAGAATAAGATCGATAGCCTCGTACTCGGCGGCCTCCGATACTTGACGGAATTGTTTGTATTTTTCCTTTAGAAGAATTGTGAATGGCAAAAGTAATAGTGGCAGACGATTTTTATAGAATTTTTTTTAATGCGCGGGAAAATAAATCTATGAAGAAGAGTGAGTATAAATTAAATAGAATTTTATAAGAGAAAAAGATTGAGAAAACAATTTGATATTTCAGCTAGCAGAAAAAAATATTTAGCACATTTTGTTTTTTGTTTTTTGAGTTCGTGTGTTTTTATTGTCTTGAAAATTATCTGAAAGCAATTAAATTTAAAAAAATTTCTTAGGGTTAGAGGGTTTGTATTAAGCTGTATTAGTCTTGTATGGCAAAAGTAATAGTGGCAGACGATTTTTATAGAGTTATTTTAATGCTCAAGAAATAAATCTATGAAGAAAAGTGAGTATAAATTAAGTAGAATTTTATAAGAGAAAAAGACTTGAGAAAACAACTGATATTTGAGCTAGTAGAAAAAGATATTTAGCACAATTTTTGACGTTTTTTTAAAATTGAATTCGTGTTTTTTTATTGTCTTGAAAATTATCTGAAAACAATTAAAGTTTTTTTAGGGGTGTGTGTACTAAGTTGTATTAGCCTTGAATTAATTTGATTACAAGACTAAAATAAAAGATTTTTTTTAACAATATTCTGTTTTTTAAAAAATGAACTGTTATAAATAGCTCCAGAAGAAATGTGGCAGAGATTTTTTAAGGATTTTTTTGAAAGTGTGGGAATATAAATTTATGATGAAGTGTGAATATTTGGGAAAAGCGCTTGAGAAAATAGAATTTATATTTTCAGCTTGTATTTGTCTTCACAGTTTAACAGAAAGAGTATTTGTCTTCTTTTTTTTTTTTGAGTTTGCACGTCTTTATTTATTTGAAGACTATTTGCAAAACTGTTTAGTGTTTTTTTTTAATTATAGAAAAAAATTAGAATCCAATAACATATTTAATTATATGTCTAATAAATTTCTTCATAATACTTTCTTTCTTAAAAATGACTTGATATAAATAGTTCTAGAAGACCTGAGAATCACGAAAGTAATAGCGAAGACAACTTTTATAGAACTCTTTTACTGTACGAAAATATAAATCTACGATGAAGTGTGAATATAAATTATTGACTTCTAATTTTAATAAGTCTTTAAATTAAATTTAATTTGTAACCGTTTTTCAGTGTTACGATTAAAACTGATAATAATACCATTATTAAATCGAATTATAATTATTTAATCATATGTTTTTTTTCAATGCTAAAATTATTCAAGAAAAAAAATCGTTTTCGGGCATCAACTGATAAATAGAATTTTCACTTTCGTTTTATTTCACAGTATTTAATTATTTTTATTTGCACTTTCAACAATTTGTAGTATATTTATTATATTTAATTCACGTTTCTGCAGTCTTATATAAACAGGGGAAATTTTAAATTAATGTATCTTATCTTAATAACTTGATATCCATTAAAACCGATTTTCTAAACGAATAAGCAGCTCACAGAAATCTAAAACATTTAATTGTTTTTATAGTGAGCACTTACTATCCAAGAAGTAACCACAAGTTAAATTTGATAATATTGTATCTAACAATTTTTTGGATTATGTAGAAGCAATTTACAAATACCAATTCAGTTTATAAAGGCTTATAATATTCGATACATAAATAAAACAATTCGAAATAATTAATATAATTATAGGCAAGCGAATATCAACAGTAAACTTTTTAGATATTATCCAAGACATTTTGAATTGCGAAAGAGTATCCAAGATTTAACACTAAGAGACAATATAATTTGACTGAAAATTAAAATTGTAAACTTTTTGCCGGTTATAAATGATTAGGGAATCCGATAAACTTCAGAAATACTGCATCAAAGTAATTGCGATCAATGTATGAACTCCTATTTTACTATAATAACTTCATATTTTAAATTTAAATCTTAATATTTTAATTTACTATTGTAGATATCCTAAATATCTACACTTAATATTACTATGATTTGATACTAATTTCACCAAAGTAAGGATTGTAAATATTTTATCTGTTGTAAATGACATGGAATCCGATAAATTTTAGATATGTTGATGCGAAGTAATTGGGATGAATATCTTCTTCCCGGTTTTGCCTTAAATTTCTCAACATTTTACCTTTAATATCTTAAATATCTACATTTAAAATTACCTTTGATTTAATACTAGTTTGATTGAAAGTCAGGATCGTAAACTTTTAATCAGTCGGATAGAGAATGCGATAAATTTTAGAAATGTTTATGCGAAATAATTGGGAAGAATATCTTACCTCTGGTCTTACCTTAAATATCTCAATATTTTAACTATAATGTTTTAATATTTTAATTTTATTATCGTAAATAATTTAAATATCTTTTCTTAAAAGCACCCATGATTTGTTTTTATCAGTTGTAAATTATTGGAAATCTGATAAACTTTAGAAATGTTGATGCAAAGTAATCAACATCTTAATACCTTATTATCATCAACTGATATCTTGATTCCAGCATTATATTAAGAATTTAACTTAAATATCTTCATATTTAATTTGAATACATTAAATATATTAAATATCTTCATATTTTAATTTTAACATTTTAAATCTTCCTATTTTAATATCTTTAATATCTTCTCATTTTAATTTTAATATCCTTATATCTAAACATTTTAATTTAAACGTCATAATTTTAATATTTTTAATGTATTCACTTAAAAGTACCCACGATTTTATACTAGGAGATCATGTAATTTTCCTGAAAGCTAGATTAGTAAAATTTTTATCCGTTGAAAATTATTAAGAAATCTGATAAATGTTAAGGCGAAGAAATCGAGATAAATATCTTAATCCCGTTCATATCTGAACATTTAAACTTAAATATCTTAGCATTTTAATTTTAATATCTTAAATATCTTCATATTTTAATCTTAATATCGTAAATATCTTCATATTTTAACTTTAACATCACAATTTTAATGTCTTAAATATATTCACTTAAAAGTACCCATGATTTGATACTAATAGCTAATTTAATTTCTCTGAAAACTAGTTTCGTAAACTTTTTATCAGTTGTAAGTGATCAGGGTATACAGAAACGTTGCAACGAAGTAATTGGGATGAATATCTTAACTCGGATCCTTTCATTACGCTTTTACATCACATTCAATGACTTCCCTTTCAGAATGACAGGAACTTCCCACCTAACTGGGGTGATCCACGAAATCCAAACTGCTTTCGGACAAAGAGAGCCGAATTAAAGTCCATTCAGCCAGTAATTGGTGGTGATACCGAGGGAGATTTATGAGCATCAGTCGGAGGCAGAGGACAATAGGGATGAGGAATGATATCTGTTCTTGTTGGTTGATTTTTTTTTTTAATTTTATGACTAAAGTACTTTTATTTGGCACACATTGTGCCAAACACAGGTCAATAAAATCCTAGAAAGATCTGAGAAAAGAACAGCTTTAAAAAATACGGCGAATTCTTGAATTAGTGCAACTGAAGGATTTCATTAATCGACGTGAGATATGTTCTAGTGGTACGTTCTAACCTATTTTCGTTATATTAACACGTTCACTACCACTACCCTTACCTGATATTAGGACATCTATCTAATTAGATGACCCCTTCTTTGATATCTTTTAATTGTAGTAGAGAAGGAGTCATCTAATAACGTAGATGGTTTGGTCCTAGAAAAGAACTCGTAGTTGGCAGTCAACGTGTTAATATCTACACCTGCACGGTTTTCTTCCGCTACTTTCGAACTTTTTTTTTTTTGTAAAGATGTTATTTAAAATGTTTAAATATGTGGGTAAATTTTTTGCATCACAATAAACCTAGCTGATTTTTGACAATTTGTACATAAAAATAAATGCGATTTATTGGATATATTGAAAATATATTTTAGTTTTAATTATGATGTATTTTTATTTAAGTCCTCTTACAAAATAAAATATCTTCTTTTTTTTAAACAAAATTTGGCATTTATTTAATTTTTTTGAGGATCAATGGCCCCTCCCCCCAAATGTAATACATATCGGCCAGACTTTATACATCAACTTTGTGGTGATGTATAAAGTCTTGCCTTCAGATATTCTACAGATGACTTGAAAAGTGACATCTGCTGATGATATACCAACAGTGCAGCACTAAAGCTATTAGAAGTGAAAGGGCTTAACACCTTCTTCAAAACACAAGGATTGTTTGCGGAAATTTTCCTTGATTCTGAACCATCATCAAATAGCGAAGGTAGTAATTAAGATGAGAATAAATTGAAAACAACATTCAACCTCTACACCACACTATATTTAATGTATACAAAAGCCACATACAAAACGGATAGTTGGTAGAATGCAATTTCGAAACTAAAACTGCCAAAATCCCCGAATAGATTTTCGCGCCAAACTACTGCCACCTTCTACACAGAAATAATGAAGATTATCAGCACGGCGTTGCCTTTTTATTCTAATAGTTGTTAAACATTCATCATCAGAATTAAAACCAAGAAGATTCATGTAGATTTTAGTAAATAGTTTTATTAACATGCATTCATTTCCATAATTCATTCGTACTAATACAGAGAGAAATACACCTGTATATTTCTTTCCTGTAGCTGCTAAATCGCTGGTACACGCGCACAAGTACGCATATACAGGGAAATGTCAGACTCGTTACTAATCTAATCTTCTTAATCTAAGCCTACATTTCAGAATAAAACTCAAAAATTCTTTAAAATTCAGAAATTTGAGTATGATAGATATTACTTCAGTTAAAATTGCTTTTGCACATTTCTTCAAATTGTAGGTATTTACCCGAGTTTATCCGACATTACGTAATTATATTTTCACGGGTTGGAACTGGTTTTTTGAGTATAAAATGGTGTTAGCAAGTATTAGATGCATAAAATAATCTACTTTTTGTGGAAACTTACTAATTAATTTTTAATTACTGGCGTCATACTAAGTTCATCATTTCGTAGTTCTTTATGGTGCCAGTCCAATTTAAGTATAAATAGGTAATAAGTCGAAGTCCATGAACCATAGATTCGGTGCGCATTTTTTTGAACAGTAGGCATTCAGTTAGACTTTGTTTATCTGACAATACATGGTTACATTTACACAGTTTGGAACTAATTTTTCTGAGCAGAAGATGATGTCAGCAAGTTTGAGATTTTGTCAAAATAATGTCATGCTTTTTGTTGAAAGTGACCGACAGAAATCAAAGGCAGGCTTCATACCATGCGCATGTCTTTGAAATTATTTATTTCGACAGGTTGTTTTAAATATAAATAGGTAATAAATCCTATTCTCTGAATGGAGGTTCAACATGTCCATTCTCAGATTAACACATTCTCTGATTAACTCCGATTTCCGATTAAGTCATGTTCTCTGATTAACTCCAACTTCCTATAAGTCGTATTCTTTGATTAACTCCGACTGATTTAAGTCGTATTCTTTGATTAACTCCGACTGATTTAAGTCATATTCCCTGATTAACTCTGACTGATTTAAGTC
>JAPMOQ010046376.1:376694-395150 GCA_026543055.1 Argiope trifasciata
GATTAACTCTGACTGATTTAAGTCATATTCCCTGATTAACTCTGACTTCAGATTAAGTCGCATTCTCTGATTAATTCTAATTTCCGATTAAGTCATATTCCCTGATTAACTCTGAGCCTATTAAGTCGTATTCTCTGATTAATTCCGATTTCCGATTAAATCGTATTGTCTGATTAACTCCAATTTCCGATAAAGTCCTATTCTCTGATTAACACAGACTTAAAATTTAAAAAAGAGTTTGAATAGACGAATGTCCTATTAGTACAGTTACTGTACTAATATGACATCCTCGATGTTGTTCGGTACTCTGAATGTCCGTCAATATCTTGGATATATGCGTTATTGGATATTTTGTGCTAATAGGATAACATGGCCATCTTATTACTTTTTAGAAATAAAAATATGAAGAATACTATCGTGAAAGACAGATACCTGTTCCAAAGGCAAAAAAGAAGCTCTCGTCTGGGTATTGCTGCAGGAGCTGAAGAACTCTGTGAGCCATGCGAGCGTTCCTCTTTTCGATCAGCTCTTGACGGAAATACTGGTTAATGTTCTTGGACAGAAGCTCATCCGATGCGTCCCCGCTATCTGACAGCTGAAAAGAAAATAATCTTCAGAGGTGCTTTTTATTAGACAGCAAATGCTCAAAGGTACAATGGTATGAAGTGTAAACTCGTAATTCAAAACCCTTACTTTCGATCTCATTTTAAATAAGATACGAAATCTAAATATTGATAGCAAAGAAATGATAAGAAAATGAAGAGCATTGATAATAAAATAAATTTAATAGCAACGTTAATAAAAAAAATTGAAAAGCTTTGATAAAAGTAATAATAAAATTGAAGAGCATCAATAATTTAAAAATTATCAAGATTTGGTTTTTCAATTGTATTGAGTATCAAAGTAAGTTATGTTTAAACTGAGTCTTGGTTAGAAAGTCATTGTTGAAGGATGGAGGGGGGGGGGGGGGTAAAGATTTGTTGGATCATTCAATACAATAATACTGTACAAGAATAGACCCCTGTTTCGAGCATGATACGTACAAAAATGTATTTTGATTGAGGTGAATTTTAGTTAGTTAGTTGCTTATCAGAGATTAAGGGTTTACTTGATAATTGAAAGCAGTTATGCAGTATGAAAAAGAATTCGTCTTACAAGACACAATGAAATTGATATTCCATTTTATAAAGAAAATATAACTTCACGGTAGTATCCAAAGCAGCGAATGTTTTGTTCATATACAATTTCTTTTACATTTAACACCTTTTGTTTAAAACTTTAGCAGTCACTATTTTAAATTGTCAGAAAAAAAATTAAATCATCTGCGATCTATGAAGCTCAAAATTTTATTTTTTATTCTTAATATATAAAATAAAGTTTGCCGAGAGGATTTGAAAAAAATTATTTCACTTCTTATAAGTCTGGATTCGGATAAGCAATTCGATACGTAATTATTCATCTAATACAATGGTGTTTTTTTTTGCTAGGGAAAAATAAATTATGTATAACCATTTTAAGTTGAATTCCTTGAAAAATTAGAATATGTTTCTTTATCACTCTGTAAGTACTTTCAACTATCAAAATTTAAAAAAATAAAAAGTCAAAATGGTGCACCGTCTTGAATCGTGCCCAAGAGGAGGCATCCAAGTGCTGAGAGCTAGTGTTTACAATTTCAGCTAAGTCATAAATTTTTATTACTTTCTGATTTTGAACTTCTGATAGAGAGAGCTTTAAAATCGTCAAGAAAATTCAACTTCAGATTTTGATTAAACTTCAAATTGAAGATTTCCTTGAGTCCGAACAATGTATTTGTAAACTTATGTCTGCAAGTCCGTTTGAGAGAAAATATATATATATATAACTCAGAATTGGGTAAGAAGATAGCGCAAGAAAATTCAATACGTATCTTTAATCTAGTATTGGAATAGTATCTACAATATGGAAGATTGACAGTATATTTTAAACATTACCAGCGCCAGATAAGTCTATTTGCCTACAATGCACAAGAGCATACATAGATAATAAAAACTGGGTTCAATTTGAAAGTCTGAGAGAAATAGGACCATATCGGCAAAATACAGAAACAAAAGCATCTGCAATATAGATGGAATTCGGCATTTGTGATATCATTAGAACTAGCGATTGTTTTGAAATTTTCAACCACATCTATCAAAGGATTTCTTGAATATTAACGCTATAAAGCATAAGCATATAAGAAAATTAATGAGCATTTATTTACGGTCAGAAGTTTCAGAATCAAGTTTGGCATCACTATTCAGAAGTTTATTTATCCAATTATATTATTCCAGTTCACTTATTCCAATTTATAATTTATCAATCAATTTAGTTCGGACCTGAATGAGTTGCAAAAGTTTATTAAATTTCACTAAATGTACATAGAAATACTTATCAAGATTGTTTCAGCAAAAATGATATTTATCATTTTGTATTTTAAACGAAGACAAATTCGTGCTGTTTCAAAGCAACTCGTACTATTCAAGGCAACTGCACAGTTGCAAGAAGTAGCACTGAAAGCAGCAAATCACTGACTTGAACCGCTTTATAATTTTCTGTCTATTCCATGTATCTCAATCTAAATGATATCCTCTTCTAGTAATGAGTATTTGCATTCAATCTAATGAACTTTAATGTAACCTTCTGGCGAGATCAAAGGCACTTATGAATCGTTTAAGAAGCATAAAAATTGTTATCAAGAAAATAATATAATGAAGAAAAAATAACACATCCCTCCAAATCGACATTAAGGCAAAAGAATTTATCTACTGCAACAGCCAAATGCTCTATTTGTGCCTTAAGCTTCTTTCCTTTAATAGCCAGTCATCAACGCTATTAGTAAAACATCTGTAATTTGGCGAGTGTAATTCACGCACATGAGTTCTTTCAACGTGCTTGTAGCACCAATATTTCAGAAAAAATTGTAGGAATGAAGTTCTTATTTTATTGTTGATTTAGCCTAAGCAATTTGTCAAATACTGAAATTGCGATGGATTATCCGTTAGTGGATAATCAATTTTAAAACTTTTTCATCAATATTTGCAAGAATAAACAATCCCTTTTTCATTGATGAACGGGATTTGGAAGTGATGAATTGAATTTGGCAAATGATAAGATACCATTTCTTCCACAAGTTATCTTTTAACATGAATATACCATTAAAAAATATACAGGAATAAAATTCTCATTTTGTTATTGATTTAACGAAGCACGTGCAATTTGTCAAATGATTCAACTTCAGTTCAAGCACTGAAGAACTTTCAATTATATTTATTTTTTCAGCTATAAATACAGGAATGAAGCTCTTACTTGAATACTGATTTAGTAAAGCACAAGCACTTTGTGAAGCACTGAAATTTCGTGAGTGGACAACCAATTTTTGATTTGTCTTCAACATTTGCAAGAATAAATAATCACTTTGTCATTGATGAAATGAATGGGAAATGGAAGGTGATGAATTGGGAGTTTTTGTGGGGATACCAATTTATCCACAAAAATATTTTAACATGAATGGATCATCAAATATTATATATATATACAAGAATGAAATTCTTACTTTGTCATTGATTTAACGAACTGTATGCAATTTGTCAAATGATTCAATTACAGTTCAAGCAATGGATATATTTCATAGTCTTTACACTTTTACAGCTATAAATGCAGGAACGAAGTTCTTATTACTGATTTTCTAATTTGTCAAGTACCTAAACTAAAACACGCGCTTGTGAGTGGACAAGCAGTTTTTGATTTGTTATCTATATTTGCAAGAATAAACAATCACTTCGTCATTGATGAAATGAACGGGAATTGGGAGGTGATGAATTGAATTTGGCAAGAGATAAGAGGCTAATTCATCCCGAAGAGACATTTCACCATAAGTGGATCATCGGGGAAAAAAAGACAGGAATGAAATTTTCACTTCGTCATTGATTTAACGAAATGTATACAATTTGTCAAATGATTAACTTCAGTTGAAAACCTAAAGATTTTTCAAGATATTTTTGAGCTACAAGTGTAAGAAAGTTTTCATTTATTAATTGATTCAATAGCTTTCCGTCATGTATTTAGTATGTTTAGAACAAGTCTGATTTGCGATCAGATTAACACTCGGAATTCTGGATTTTTTTCCCTTAAGCATGAAATTTGCAATAATAAACTATCGATCTTACATCGGTGTCTTAAGAAAATTACATATTTAAGTAAGGATGATACTTACGACATCTGGATTGGCAAAAGATGCAGAACTGAGATTTCGACAATTGTAGTGCCGCACCAAATCTTCTGTGCCGTAGAAGGGGGAAGGACGACCATTTCGGAGCTCCTCCAATCGGGCCAGAGTTTGGTTAAGAGCGAACAATACCTACAAATGGCAATGTTTCCAACATTAGAATTTTGTAAACTGAACAAATTGAAGTACATTCATAAAATTATAAACTACACTTACATAGACAGCCAAGTAATATTTAATACCAACAATTTACCACTTGACATACGAATTTGCTTCACTTCCTAATTAAATGACTTGCCGGCGTCTTGGCATAGGGGTAGCGTGTCATATCCGTGATCTAGACCTCCAGGGTTCGAGTCCCGGTTCGGGCATGATTGTTCTGTGTTCTATCTGTGAGATGTATGAATGTGTCCCCCTGTAAAAAGGGGCTGTGCAAGCGAATGTGTGTGTGTCATCTTCATATGAGCTAGAAGTCAGATTTCTGCCCTGTGGGTGCTCAGGGGTCTTTACCCTCAGAAGCTACTGCACCCCCTTTCCGTGAAAACACGGACATGACATCATTATATATATATATATATATATATATATATACACATATATATATATATATATATATATATATATATATATATATTGAAATTCTCTGAACTCCGCGGATACTTTAAAACTAAAATTTTTACATGGGATATTCTATTACATTAACTTTATCAAATTTTTGCAGAAATTATTCAAATATTCTTTTAAACAATGATTATCAAAATATTTTAATTGCTTGAGTTAACGTAATTTTTTTCCAAATAGTTGAGCGAATTTTTTTTTATTGCACCAGTCAATGAAAAAGGAAAACTTCTCCCACAAATAATTTGGTCTATTACCAAATCAGAACCCATGAAACCAATTTTGGAATGTGAATTAAAAACTAAATATTTATTATATGCTGTTTAAACACATTAGAAAAATGAATTATAGATCGTTTTTATCGAGAATAAAGATTCCTGATGCAAATCAAGAATTTATCGCCTTCCTTAAATTCAATAGCTTCCTAAATGGAATATTTACTATTAATTTAATTTCTTTAATAATAATACGTTTCAAGTCTTTTTTCATTTTAAATTATTTAATACTTTTTACTTAATTGCAGATAATTAAAAATTCAATAATTCGATGCGCGTCTCAGACATGTCATTGTACGCCAAGTGGTTACGAAACGATTTACATTCATGCATTCATTTAGGCAACTGCCTATATTTCCTAATCAGAAATTTTCCATTCGGAAAGTCTGTCCATCACCATTGCCATAAAATCAGTAATGAAGTCTTTCTATCCCCATTTTGCTGGTAAAGTATCGACGGACGGAATGGAGATTTCTGGTCGAGATTCTGATAAATAAGAAATTGTAGCTCCGAATGCATCTCAGATTCAGGTACAAATGATATTAGTGCAGGAAATTGCGTCATATTATGACATGATAGAAGTTGTATCTAATAAAGAGAAAAGAAAGACAGCAAAAGGGAATGTTGCAAGATTTATGTCAGACACCCTCCGAGGAAATTGGAGATGGCATCAGATACTAAACAGGATCCAGCATTTTCGAGAAGAAATCACCTGCATCTGCAATGTATTCCCATAAAATGGCAGACGATAATTTCTTGGTGACCGTATTACCAGGTTTTACTCGATGAAAATAGCAATTTTTTTTAAAAATAAATACTTTTGATGTGTTTATTTTGTATAAATCATTTGTTGCGACGATTTTTTTCTTCTTTTTCTGCAACTTTATTTTAAAAATAACATACATTCGGAGTTCATCGATACTAAAAATCTAAAATTTTATATATAAAGTGATTTTTTAATGTAAAATATCTATAATATATGAAATCTTTTATCGCCTGAAAGGTTTTGCAATTGAAATGAGGCCATCAATTAAACGAGATAATTTTTTAAAAAATAGTTATGGATTATTCTAAAATCGTTTGCATTTACTCCATTATTTATTGAATTTGAAAAAATAAAAAATCTACAGATTTAATCACAAAATTTCACATTTTTGCTGAATTTAAACCTAACAATGATTATATTTAATGTATTTACAGAAAATTATTTGCTCCTGTTATAAATAGGCAAATAATGAGATTAACTAATTGTACCTGAAACAATTTACCAACTATCTCGAAAATGACTTCTTGTTCAAATAACCCTATTAATATATTATGAAAGCCTTACGATATTGGCGAAGATATCGTTACAAGATTTTTAATGCTGTGTACTTATTTATAAATATTTTCCAACTGGCGTATTCATGTTATGAGTTGGTGTTGTGTATTATTTTCGGAATGTATTGTTTATTCTGAGTAGTTATATTTAATAAAATGTCTTGAGCGTTATTTTACTTTCTTTGAAGGAGTTAGTCAAAAATAAACATAAAATAATGTTTACCAAAAATAAGCGTATAAAAATTTGGCACAAAGTTTCGAAGATTTATAAAATTCCAAAATTATATTGAGAATCAAATCCATTTTTAACTCAATGATTTAATTTAAACTAGTTTTTTAAAAATTAATTTATTCATGCTCGTACAAAATTATATTTATATATTAAATTAAAATTATATTTTATTATATTCAAAATTATATTTTATTATATTCAAAATTATATTTTATTATATTTATATGCAATTGGTGCTCTTAAATATTGTAATGTCTGATCAATCAAATTTAATATAATGTTAATAATGTTATTTCACAATTCATAGAAGTTGCAGGTTTTAAATTTTATTTCGCAACTAAATTAATAGTATATTTTTCTAAATAAGCATGTCCTTAGACCACTGCAATTGATTGATTAGACCAGCGACCAAAAGCAGTAATTTAATCCGATGTCCACCACTGGACTGAGTGCATTTAAACTTCGTTCTTAAAATCAACATGGAGAGAAAAAAAATCTACGGCAAAATCTTATCACGCGAAATGTGTTCAACTGATAGCAGGAATGTTACGGGGAAAGATTTATCCCATCTTTGTGCTATCTTTCACGATAGTCATAATTGATGTGGACATTTGATTTTGAGACGAAGCTGTCTACAGAAAGAAATACGAAAAAGAAATATAACCGATGCTGCATCTTTACATAACAAACTATTGTAAAACAGGATGTAAATCACTGCAATTGATTAGATTTTAGGCGGCAAATGATATTGACTTAGATAAAGTGCTTGATAGTGAAAACGAAACTTATACAGTGATGGAAAATGGTAGTTGATTTCTATTTGCATAACTGTGGGTATATATTTCTCACTGTTCAAAAGCTAATTTTCAGGCAATGTGGAATCTAAATTTTTCTATAATGCTGTACAAAAATTGGTTATCTGAAAATACCAACGGGAGAGGTCTTTACAAATATTTCTCGCATAAACTTGCAGCGCCAAAGAACGCTAATTTTTGAATTCATAACGTAAGCAAAGTATTAAATTTTGGCGTAAATTTAGCATTTTTACTGAATCTATCTTATCATCCTTGGCTATTTATTTGGCAATTATTTCTTGACATGCCATTAACAACATAAAAAAATCTAATTTGTGCTTTAGACATGTTTTTTCAAAAGATTGAAACAAAGAGTTAACAGAAAACTGTACCTGTCGCGCCACAAAATCCCAAATTGTGCTAGAAAACGCTGATTTTTGAATACATAACGTATGAAGTATTAAATTTTGGCTTGAATTTAGTATTTTTACAGAATTTATCGTATCATCCTTGGCGACTTATTTGGCAATTATTCCCTGACATGCCATTAATAGAATCAAAAAATCAAATTTGTGTTTTGGACATTTTTTTTCTCAACAAATTGAAACAAAGATTTAATAGAAAACTGTACCTGTCGCTTCACAAAACTCTAAATTGATATATTTAAGGATTTTTGGAATTATCGCATTTGTATGTCTCTGAAAGTGCAGACCGACAGATAAATAAAAATTTGTTTGTTTTGGTTTAAAATTTGATAGGTATCTAACTATAGAAGTTAAATGTGTGTGTGGGGGGGGATGTATCTAGACCTCTTTCTTTTGTAGTGGTCTTGTTAACTTTTATTCGAACAGTCAGACAAAGAGTTTCCTCTGAACAGATTTTACTCAAAATTAGATAGATATCTGTAAATTCGTTGCAAAAACCGTATGCCGAATTTAAATCATCTTGCTCAAAGCATTTTTCAATTATCTTTGTCGCAGATAAGCAGACTGAATAATAATAATAAATAGAATGAATACGAGAGAGAAATGAAATATTTGAATTCAGGCTGGTTTAAAATTTAGAGTTCCAAAATTTTGATTTCGAATTTTTTGACGTAAAATAGATTATTCGTTATTTTTCCATTTTTAATTTATTATGTATTTTTTTAAAAAAAACCGTTTTGAAATTTTGGAATCATTTCTTGAAGATCATGATCCCGAGCCAAAACTAGGATAGAACTAAATCCATTCAAATTAATCGATTAATTTTCAATTAAGCAGAAAATACATCAAATTAGTCTATTTTCATGGAGACCACTCATATGTTAGAAAGTTCAAACATTTTGGGGAAGAAATATTACATCAGAGTGTGGTAAATAGGTTTTAAAATGCCTTCTCGTCTAACATGAAATAAATCAAATAAAAGTGGGGGAAAATAAGACAAATTTTTAAAGCACTTGTATCCACTATGAAATAGTAATAAAATAACTTTTTTTCTTTATTGATGTCCCACTTTTTCTTATCTAATTTGAAATATATTCTAACAGTGGTGATTTTATTTATACATTATTATTTTTGGAAAAGTCGATTCCTTTGTATGAAAGGAACAAAAAACAAAATTCACATTTCAAGGAAATATAGTTTTATAATCCGTCAATCAAATAATCTCGATCGAAAATACAATATTTGAATTCAATCTCGAAATCTACAGAAGTATTCTTTTTGCAGGGCAATCCCAAATCTTTTAGGAAAACAATGACGAATCTATGCAGACGATAACAGAAATGGAAAACATCCAGATTTACAAATCTAGTTTCTGAAAATACCCTACCCTTCTCCGCCAATAGGAAACGCCATTCGCCTTTGTTATAGCATTGAGATTATCTCCCCGCTTTTGGCAAGTGGGGTGGTTCGGAAATGACACTTTTCCGGTCTCAGTTCCGGAGGTATCTTCCTGTCAATCACGGCTCATCCCCGAAATAAAAGAGACCGGAGATCGAACGTCAGGGTGGGCGCCCTGCTTCGTTTGGAAACGCCCAATTAATTACTCCGCGCTCCCTCTTTGTTTGGTGATTCACTTGGCTGGGTGAAGAAGTTCTTGGAAGAATGTGGGCACACCCTCCCCAGTGCCGAGAACTTCCTATTGTTTTCTTGGCTTAGTTATTCTGAGAGATTTGACAGCCTCTGAAACCCCAAGAAAGGGTTGATTCTTGGGAATTTAAGGGTGACCTTTGAGAAGTATATGCATTTCAGATAGTAAATTTATTTACAAACTCAGTATCTCAAGCTTACCACAAATTTAATTTTGTAAGGTTCAAGTCACTTTGTATTAGTTCAAGCGGACAATTAGTAAAATACTAATAGTTAGAATAGTACCAAAGATAGTAAAAGACAGAATTGTTCAATAGTGTGCATAAGGCGCATCTTTTCCTTAAGTGTTAAGAAAATATATTGTGGCTTTACTGAAATTTAATCACCATGAACAAGTAAATTTGAAGGATTATACATGTTGATAGTGAGAAAATGCTACGAGAAACTATAGAAATAGTAATATTCTGACAGATCTTGACATCCTCTGAAACCCCAAGAAAGGGTTAATTCTTAAGGGTGACCTTTGGGAAGAATAAGCCTTTTAAATAGCAATCTTCTAGCCCACAAGCTCAGAATCTTAAACTTAACACAAATTTAATTATTCAAGGTTCAAGTAATTTTGTATTAATTCAAGCTGACAATTAGTAAAATACTACTTGATGGAATAATTCTAAGGATAGTACAAAGACAGAATAATTCAATAGTGCAATGGATAGTATCAAGACTATCCATTGCGCATAGGGTTTATCTTTTCTTTAAGCGTTAAGAAAATACATTATGGATTTAATGGAATTTAGTCACCTTTAGCAAATTTGAAGAATGATCAATGTTGATATTAGAAAAGTGCTACGAGAGACTATAGAAGTGGGGATGAGACTGTTCTGCACTTCATTACTTTGAAGAATATGAGCACACATTATAGATTTACTGGAATTTAATCACCATCAGCAAGTAAATTTGAAGAATGATCAATGTTGATCATTCTTCAAATTTACTTACCTCGCGATTCAAAATTACGAGGTCAGTTCCAAAATAGCCTTTGTGTTGCTTTACAACGGGACGTTAATATAACTTAACTAAACTAAACTAAGCAGATGAAAAGTGCAGACGATATCTCGCCATGTGATAAAGCTTTTAGGCATTTAAAATTGAACTTCATCCGAAAATAATATCAACAAAACTCAACTCCAGGTTGTTCACAGTCCGCCCCAAAGGACTCTGACCAACCTGGGGTGAATTTTTATAACCAGTTGTTTAACCTCTCTTCTTCATCAGTCACTTTCTGAAGAGTTAAACCATTCCCATTCACCCTCTCCAGTTAATCCATCTGTACTCAGAATCATCAACCTGACTGACAACCAACAAAACTCAACCCCAGGTTGTTCATAGTCCCATGGGGTGGAACAACCTGGGGTTGAGTTTTATAGCCTCACTTCATCAGTCGCTTTCTCAAGAGTTAAACCATTCCAATGCCTCCTTTCCAGTTAATCCATCAGTACTCCGAATCCTCAACCTGATAGACGTTCAGCAGGAAGAGAGGAGCATCACTCCACCCACATAAAGCAAACACCTATCCCGACAGACGTAGCACCTCCGGAAGTCATCCCAGGAAACCCGCTCCCTGAAGAGCACGCAGGGTGGAGACCATCAAATTTGTCATCGTGGCATTCCGGACGAGGTGGGATACTACATGCAGCTCCTGATGACGGCTGAATGCTTCTCGCTGCCGACATTTGGCAGCATCCGATGACAGGCAAGCTTTGCTCTGTGTTGCATCAAAAATAGCGGCTTGGAAGTGACGGCAAGCAACGAGGAACGTCGGCTAATTCAAAGGGTTCGCCGATTTTAATGGGCCTTCACATCTTGGGTGGTTAATGGAACGGTTTCCAGAGCATACATGGATTCTATTCAGCGGAATTGGCGTGTTTGGGTCATTAAAGTGATTTGCAGTTGTTTATTCACTCTAGTTTAAACAAGTGTAAAATTATCTTTTTAGGCCACTGGAAGAAAAAGGATTCCAGGCCGCTTGCTAATAGGAAGATCTCGATGTGGATGATTTTGGCATGTTCTTTTGGCTTCAATTAACACATTAAAGGCAGGAGTCGCAGTACTACGATTTGATCCGCGTTATCTAACATACTTTCGTCAACATCCCTAACCTTTAATGTGTTAAGAATTGAATGAAAAATGATATCAAACTGAGGTTCTCCCTTTGTTTTCAACAAAAAGAAAATTCCTTATGTGTATAAATTATGTCCTAAATGTCACTTATTTATAAATTAATTTTATTTTATACCAGAATTTCATTAACTAAATAGCATATTAGAAAAAAAATTGATCTCCAATTTTCTTCCATTATCATATTTTTCAATACTTATGTGTAAATTAAGAAAAATATTTCACTAAAATTATATCCTAATGACTATTTTTTAATCAATTTTTGATGAAAATGATAGCAAATAATATCTCATAACTGAACTATTTTTTTATTTTTTTGTATACGAAATATATAAAGAAAAAGTATAGTAACCGACACTTTTTTTAAACTTTTAATGTGCTCATAAAAATTGCAGGCTACTCTATCTGATGTGTTTTTAGACTGTTTTTAAAGTATTTGTAAGAAATACAAGTTATCAAACAACAAGTTAACATTCTTAAGACTAATGTATTAGTAAGAAATGCAAACTACCAAATTCTAACATTTTTATGACCACACGAATTTAATATATTCTTAAAAAATGCATATTTACATAAAAAATGCAAAATAATGTTTTTATGACTACATGATTTAGTGCATTCATAAGAAATACATACCATCAATATCCAACTTTCTTATTATTGTATGCCGTTAATAAGTATTCTTAAGAAATATATATTATTAAAGTCTAACAATCTTATGATAAAATGTTTTTAGTGAATTCGTAAGAAATACCAATCAAAGTCTAAAATTCTTATGACTACATGTTTTTACGATAATGTTTATAGACTGGATACAGTCTGTTCATTTCAACATGCATACATGATTCAAATCTCTCAGCACAAGCAGACTCTTTTAAACTGAATTATGGGACGACTTTAGGATTAAAAAAAATTTTATCGAGATTTTTACCAAAAAATTGAACGAAATTTAAATGTCCTTTCTTAATAACTTCAGAACATATAATCACATAATAATCAATTTTAAAATTCTTTAAAATGAAAAAGCAGCTTTTCATAGTTACCAATTTATTTCGCAGAAGTTTTTCCTCCAATTCTACTAATTTTTTTTATATCTATTTTGACTGGAGCATTTAGTAAATTGTTGCTTTTGGTTCTTCCATTTCAAAAGGTTGCTGAACCCTGAGTTAACATCTATAGTTTAGACACCTATCAAATTTTAAACAAGCCAACAAGGGATTGACTGTCAATCGATCTGTACATTCGAAAACATGTAAACACAATAACTCAGAAGCATAATAATTTAAATACATGAAATACAGTATGTGATTTGTGATTACAAGTTAATATCTAGTAACTATTGTACGCCAATGCCATGAAAGGTTTTCTTAGGAGTAAAATCTTCACTAAAGAATAATTTTGACGCAACAAGTATAATTCTGATTTAAAATTTTTGTTTTAATCGGTTGAGAAAAACGAGACTAAAACAAAAACCTGATTTTGGGATACTATTAACAATAGCTAGAAATTAAACGCCTAAAATGTCGCCAAGTTTAGCATGATAGATTGTGAAACAAATAATAAATTCAAGCCAAAAGTTCACTATAACTTTTAACTATTGTACGTCAGTTCCATGCAAGGCGTTTACTAGGATAAAAATTTTACTAGAGAATATGCGATAATGTTTTTGAGACACCACTCCCGCTTTTTTCTTTTGATATCTAAATCGGGATTTTCGAATTCTAACTAACCGAAAATCTATTCCTAGAACAAATTATAACTCGGGATATGACAAACATCATTAACATACTAAGATTTGACTTGCAAATATGTTGCAATCTCTAAGAAGTCCCTGCACAAACATACCAAAAAGTTAATCAAGTGAGCAAACTAAATCGGAAGAAAATTAATGACTCTGATGTTTGTTTTCACATTTTTTTTCTCTCCGCCTCTAACGCCATCATCTGAAACTAATGATACATTGGAGTTGTTAATAAAGACACCAAATTTCGCCCACACCTTCATAAATTTTCGAACAGTCTTGTTCTATTTTTTTTTTAATTTTCTGCAATGAGTGACATTTTGTAGTTAGTTTTCCTCATGGGACTGTTAAAGACAGCAGAAAACTCACGTCAGAGTTGCGACATGGATTCTCTGCTGTCTTCAGCAGTTCCTTTTTTTTTCCTTTCTTTCCGTTTGTGGGCGAGGGTTATTTGCGGAATCTTAGTGTAAGAAGATACGTCAGGGTGTGATCTATCAGACATGGAAGTGGCAAATCAAACAAATGTTTTCGGATTAAATCAACTCAAAAGTTTAGTTTATACAGTATCATTTTAACATAAACCTCAAGGACTCCATTTTATCATCCAGGTTTTGAACACTGATAGAAAGCCATGAATCCTCCCGTTTACTATGAATCCTTGGCAATAAGATTTAGTGTAATTTGGTTAGATAAATGTTCCATTTCATATCCCTTGAAAGAAATTAGAATTTAATTTCGCTATTTTCGATACAGTGATCTTAAAAATTTCAGGGTGTTTGAGCCGTTTTCGCAAGTTTAAGTACCATTTATAGTAATGGAAAGGGAGATTTGTTTGAAACAATCTGTACAACATATTGATTCCCAATTATCATTTCACAAATTTATAGTATTCATGTTTATTTTCTCGTGTACATAGTAGAGAGAAAGTATAAGAATAGTTTAAAAAATTTGAGCTCGAGATTTGGACGAATCTTTTTGTTCTATACATTCCTGAGTTAGAAAAGTGCATTTTTGAAAATTTGAATTTGATATGAAAAAGATAAAATTTCCATAAATACGAAAATTTTCTTTTTGAAAATCAAATATATATTTTAAAAACATATTAATGCGGAAAATTGAATCCTTCAATCTTGAAATCTAATTCGCATCACAAAAAACAGAATACAATTTATGCAATATTTCAAAGAATTATTCAGTAAAAATTTCATAGAATTTAGTTTTACCTTCAAAAAGATTTAAATGCGGTGAATAATGTTTTATTTTATTTCAATCAATAAATATATTTCTGAAAACCATTATAAAGTGTAAATTACATGCAGTTCTTTGATTCTATTCAGTAACATTATCTTCACATATATGACGTTTTAACCTTCTGTGTTGAAGTCTGACCAAGTATTAAAGCTGTGCCTATCTGTCTTTTAGGATAAGCAGCAATTTCCTTATTATAAATAGTCATTCTTGTTGAAAGTTCAAGCGCAGATTGGCGTATTTTCTTCGAGACTCTAAAATCATGAGTTTATATAGAATAGGAAATAATCAAATTTTCATAACTCAATTATGAATTTTCGATTGCAAAAAGAGTGGAACATTTTCAATGAAGTTTTTGATTTTTTCAAGGTACTCTGGAATCGTCGAAATCGGCACAAGTCTTTCAAAATGAATACTATCAAAAAACCTCACCAATTATTTTAAGAAAATGCATCTTATTTTATATGAACATAACTGAAACAATAACTTAGTTAATATGAAAATGTTATATATATCAATAATATTAAAACCCAACATTGTTTAAAGCCCTATAATAGAAACTAGATGCTATCTTTATACATAAATTTTCATTGAATTAATTTGAATTTCGAGATACTATGGAATTATCGAAAGTAACACAAGTATTTCTAAACAGATATCATTGAAATATTTCACCCATTATTTTGAAAAATAAACAAACATACCTAGTAAGATAGAAACAACATGGAGTAGAAACAAAATTTATATTACTACGAACATTTTATATAGCTCTATAATATTAAAACCCAACATCGTTTCACCTGTTAAAATAGACAAAATAGAAGTTATTCTGATTACTTTCGGAACCAAGATGTATCTGACTAAAGTTAAGCTTGTTCAGTATCTTCTTTGTCTCTTATATTACTTGCAAACAACATGAAAATACGGAAAAATTCAGGGCATAAAATATGCAAAAAATAAAAATAAATAAATAGAAAATTAGATTTTAAGGAAAGATTTAAGATGCATTCAGTTTGATTTGATTGTTTTGAAGAAACAGGAAAGTATTTAATCATCATCATCAAATTTCTCCGTTCCTTTAAATTTCAGTTCCCCCCCCCCATCTGTTTCTTAGTATTAAATACGAGCATTGTTTGTTTGTTTTTCTTTAAAAAAAGTTTCTTTCACAAAATTATTTTTGCATGTTGACTATCGTTTATGAATCACACCTATTACCTAATTGCACCTCTTATCTAAATGATGGCAAAAAACCACAACAAAAAATTAACCCAATTAATTAGACGGATGTTTTGAATATGAGGGATAACAGTGAATGAATTGAAAAAGAAAATCCACTTGACAAGGAGTAAGGCAAAAGCAGATTCCTTTGCATATGAGTTACTATTTAGCAACATAAATTTTTGATATTAGAGTAGTAACAATCAGTATTAAAATATATAAAAATAAAATTATATATCTATATTATAATAATAATGAATATAAAATAGATATAAAAATGAATATTAGTTTGTTTGTATTTTATGTACTGTCGTACCATTCATCCTATTTCGTTGAAACATTGCCAAATTATTGTTTGATTGCACTTAATATTATTTTTTTCGGCAGCAACAAAGCGCTGTGTATCAGCGAGTATCTTATTAATAAGTTATTTGTCGACGCTCAACATGTGTATCAGCTAGTATCTAATAAATAAGTTATTTGTCGAAGCTCAAAAATGAGTGTCTGCCTGCATACAGCACACAACTGCTTCAAGACGAGACGAATTCAGAACGAGATAGAATTCGTCTCATCTTGAAGAGATTTTAGACTTCTGAACGAATATCAAACGAATCACGAGATACAATAAATAGTTTCATTCATTTTCATTCTGAAAGAACACCAAATTTTACAATTCTAAAACAACGCACGAATCTAATGTGTAAAAATGAATATTTGCTTCTTCCTATTTTATATACTGCCGTACAGTTCATTCTATTTCTATAAAACATTGCCAAATTATAATTTGATTTCACTTGAATAATTTTTTTTCGGTGGCAGCAAAGCGCCGAGTACCATCTAGCATCTAATAAATAAGTTATTTGTCGACTCTCATAAATAAGAGCCTGCCTGCACACAGCACACAACTGCTTCAAGACGAGACATTCGCGCAGGGAGGTGCAGTCTTCGGTGTATATATAACTCCGGAGCAGAAAGAAAATGATGGATGATCCCGTAAGGTGAGATGGAAAAAAAGAGAACGGCACTACTCTTTGTTCCGTGTGCACTGAGGGGCAACCCATTTTGCACCCTCAAGTGTGGGAGGAGGGGGAAAAAAAGAGCCCGACGACTTTCCTCAAATAGATGGGACTTCCTTCCCACCCACCCTTTGTGTGTCAGCAGAAGGGGGCGAGGAGTCCCATATTGTTAATCCGAGGCAAAACCACGGCAACAATGGAACCCCACGGCGAAGAATCGATTGTTGTGCAAATATCGATACGGTTTTAGACTTCATTAATTTTTTTTATCGTCTGTCCCTTTTCTTATTCTGAAACTGAGGACAGTTCTTTTTAAATTGGAAACGTAAAGTCGGAGGAGGGGAGGGGATGAAATCTTGTTATATTATGCATAGGGAAAGGTTTTATTCTGGATTGGATGTAGATGTAGCAATTTTAGATATCTGGGGTGTACTTCTTAGTATGGATTTCTCTTGGGAAGGAACATTGAATTTATATTGCGTGGTTTAGAGAAATGCATGATGGAAATTTACAAGGAAAATTGGAATGATTTCTATTGCAGTTATCGTTTTGAAGATTAAATTCGGTTTCAAATCCAATTTATAGACTTATTTATTATACAGTAAAGTAATTTCACTAACCACGCTTTTCATTTATATTTCATTCCATCATATACCTGATTCATTCGTAGTCATCGTTTGTATAAGGAAAAGTTCGGTTACGCATTGCCGTTTTTCGTTTATAATTCATTTCATCACGTATTCCATTCATTCGTATGTAGTAAAGTACATTTCGCTAACCATTCTTACATTTATACTTCATTTCATCACATACCAATTCATTTGTAGCCTTTAGAAAGATAAAACCATCGTTTGTATGATTACAAGTTCGGTTAAGCAATGTCGTTTTTCATTTATACTTCATCACAAATACCATTCATTCTTTTCCAGTAAAGTACATTTCACTAACCACGTTTTTCATTTATACTTCATCTCATCATATATCCGATTCATTTGTAGTCTTTATAAAGATAAAACCCTCGTTTGTATGAGGAAAAGTTCCGTTACGCAATGTCGTTTTCCATTTATATTTCATTTCATCACATATTCCATTGATTCGTAGTTATACAAATAAGCCGTCGTTAATATGACAAAAATTTCTGATATGCGATCCGTCCAAGATGGTTTCTATATCTATTTAGAGCATGTGAACTGTGCTGCAGAACACTGTAGCAAATGATGTTCTAACGCAGATGCTTCAGAACATCCATGATGAGGTTCAGTGGCGTAAAGTGGGTAGTTATGGGCAAGACATTAAAATTATTATTTTCACCCAGATTGTAGCGAATAGGCATAGAATTACATTTTCACTATTTTATCCAATTTAGCTTGAGAAATAAAATTAAACGCACTAATGTAATATTTTTAGAGTCTCTTATAATTGAATATATATATATATATATATTATGTTAAATTATGTTAAAATGTGCAGAAAAATTAAAATTATAAAATTATGTCTTTGT
>JAPMOQ010046387.1:0-12103 GCA_026543055.1 Argiope trifasciata
GTGTGTGTGTGTGTGTGTGTGTGTGTGTGTGTGTGTGTGTGTGTGTGCAATAATATCCCTTAATTTAATTTAAAGTCTAATTAATTTCTTAATTCTTATCTTAAATTAGGCCATATTAACCTCATTTAAAATTTTATCTTATTTCCTGATCCACTTCTCATTTTTTATGTAATTAATTATAACACGCCATTAAAAAAAATCCTAGGTTTTAATTCTCTCACTCCAAACGAAATTATAAAAAAAAAATTCCTAATGGTCATGCGTTCCTTCCAAACATGCCTAAAATTCCCTTTCCTAAATCGACAAGAATTAAAGATATTGCTTTTAAAATCTCTCAGTAATAGCATTAAGCGAAACTCTTCACGATTTTTTGCTCTTATATTTTGGTAAGAACCAGTCCGTTCAGCTTTTTTCCCCATGCAGAAATCAAATACCTCCATGAAAAAATAAATTGAATTTAATACAAATTTTTCTCTTCGGTCATTCATTTTTAAAATTATGTTATACACACACACACACACACACACACACACATATATATATATATATATTATTTCCTTTTAACTGTTTAACTGTCAAACAATTTGGAGAAAAATTTCTATCCCCCCATTAGTTAAGGGTAATTGAAGATAAGAACATTCATTGTTCCTAATTCACTGATGGTTCAAGAATGTTAGTTTCACGGAAGATCCGTTCCGTCCTTATGTTGGAGTGTTGTTTCCTGCGATGCTGTATCTTGACATCACAGTGATGATGCCGTGTCCGTGTTAACACGGAAAGGGTATGCAGTGGCCTCTGAGGTGAAAGACCCCTGAGCACCCGAAGGCAGAAGTCTGATTTCTAGCTCAAATGAAGATGACGTACATGCTTGCAGAAGGGGAAGGGGATCATTCACATATCTCACAGATTGAACTCAAGGGAAGAATAAACCTGCCCGAACCAGGGAAACCCAGATCACGGGGAAGACGCGGTACCCCTAAGTCAGGATGCCGGTAACAGCTCTAATGCATAATACTGCTTCAAAAGCAGCAAATTATTCCCTAATTAAATTGCTTTGAATAGAGCGATTGTATGTAACTTACTTTAATTAACATACACCAAAATTAATAAGATCACTAAGACTGGCATGCTTATAGGTTGGTTGGTTAATTTTTTGGCACAAAAAGATATGGCGATGCTGCGCGTGCGCGCGCGTGTGTCTGTGTGTGTGCTTTTTTTCATATACATCATTGCTTTCCTGCTCTGAATTTCTTAGACGCTTCGTAACTCTCTTCAGTAAAATATAGATTCTAAAAATATATTTATTTGTATTTATTCTGAAACATTTGCTTTCGCACATACAAAATGTGATAAAGAAGAAGTACTGAAGTCGTCAAAAGATTCTTGCTTCAGATTCTGGTGAATTTTCCCGTTTTAGGCTACCTTACGTTGAAAACAATTAATATATTTTTTAATTCGATTCCTACTTAGGCCAACATTTTTTTTATTATTTCAATTACTTTTTATTAAATAATTATTAAAAAATTACTGATTTTCACAAGAACTGAACTTGCATTCTTCATCTTCACGTGAAAAGTGCTGAAATCCTTGCATTTTTTCCAATTGAGTTACAGACTGTCGATTTCAATGTTCATTACAAACTGCTAAAACTCAGTTTAAAGTATTAAAAATTAAATTAATAAAATTAATGAATTAATATTTGAAAAAACTGTATTAACATCAAGTGGCATCCACTGCAAGTTTAAAAAAATATATTTGAACTTGAGTGAATGGATAAAAAGTATTTTATGTGCGATTGAAAATTTGAAAAAGATATATCCATAAATATATATAAGGAAAGTCTGAACTAATATTAGGAAACGGAAAAAAATATTTTTTTGGAATTTACTATGAAATTTCATTGTCAAAATTATACACGAAAAAAAATTATACATTTGTATAAAATTTCTCGCCTGCAACTTGACTATCTGTCCTCGATATATTTGTAAGTATAAGCACGCAATAACTAAATTAAGCCATGATTTAGATAAATAAAACATGGCATATGGTCATGTCAGCAAAATTGTGACAAATTCAGGACCAGCAGATTGAAAGGATGAAAAAAAAACGAAACATACATACTCGATATTCTACAAAGTTGCATAAAAATTAACAACTAAACTTAAGATTCACAATCTGCAAATGCATCATCAGAATTTTTTCTGTCAGGCTTTTCGGAACAATGAAGATAACAGCAAGGAAATGATAATTTTGATTTGTGGCCGTTGTTATTTTTTTTTTTGAAATAATATACTTATATCAAAAATCAAAGCCTGTTTTAATGAAACCAATAGAAGGGTTTGTTCTGTAAAGGAGGTAGCTCTAATTGTTACTTATGGCACTTTACAAACCCGCTGATAGAAAGCTGTTGGCGATTTTAGCCTAAATTAGAGTCCCTTGTTTTTTCAGTTGCGCCAACTAGGGACATGAGTTCGACTTAGTTACTTCATGCCTCACATTAGCTTGCACAATTCCTTTTTACAGGAGGGCACATTCACACTGCTAATAGACAGAACACAGAATAACAACCATGCCAAAATCGGGGCGCCTAGATCACGGGGAAGACACGCTATCCTTATGCCAGGACGCCAGTAGGTAGCTCTAATTATTCAAGTAGGCAAAAAGCCACATAAAAACGTTTGAAAATTTCAAATTTTAGATGGTGAGAAAACTTTTCTTTTAATCAATTTTCTTAATTTTTCCTACATATTATGACAGTATTTTCACTCAAAATATATTTTCCAGATGACGTGACACTTGTTAGAATGCTGTAGCAACCTCTTTCTTATAACCAAATAGATAGCCTGCCAACCTCTAGGAAAATTATTTCACAATAAAAATGTAATACTATTTCATTTAAATGAAACTAAAATAATGTAAGCAAAATGCACTAACAACTTAACTTTAAAAACAAAAAAATTATATTCCTATTAATCATCACACTCCCTTTCTACAACGTCAGGCTCATATGCTATGATGTCGCCGGGTTGTAGTCTACAGCAGCTCTCTTAAGTGGATGAATCTACAGAAGAAAGTGGTAATACCTTCAGAAGCTACCTTTATATTGCAACAAACTAATGAGACAAACAGCTTACATCGCTTGAGAGCTAATGATTAGTGCTGCATCTTTCTGGCACCAAACGAACAAGTTTTTATTTTACCACATGGTAATATATTTCAAATTCTCTAGTGTGGAGCTACATCCTTTTTGCAGCAAACTCTTCAATTGATCTCTAAACGCAACGGAAGTTATCGTTTACACAGCCAGATTATCAGTTTGAGATTTCCCTGAAGTAATTGCAAAAGCTAGAATATTAAAAAATATTATGCTATGTTTAAATCCTGGCACCAAACAAACAAGTTTTTATTTTACCATGATAATATATTTCAAATTCACTAGTGTGGAGCTACGCCCTTTTTGCAGCAAACTCTTCAATTGATAACCAATCAATTGATCTCTAAAAGCAAAGGAAGTTATCCTTTACACAGTCAAATTATCAGTTGGATGTTTCCCAGAAACAGTTGCAAAAGCTAAAATATAGAGAAAAAAATGTTATGCTATGTTTAAATTCTAAAAATACACATAAGAAAACATAAAAAGGAATCTAAGTATTCTGTTCGTAAATCAATTATTAAATTTTAAACCGCTAAATAAATATATATTCTAGATGAAATACAGCTGTAAATGAAGGAAACAATTATACTGTTTAAACCAATAAATGCACTGCTGTAAAAAAAACAAGCTTTAACTTTTAATACATTCCTTTAATTATCCTATTAATCATATTTTATAAAATACTAATTGTACACGGAGCATTGCTGCCGCCGAAAAAAACAATATTAACTGCAATCAATCAATAATTCGGCAATGTTTTATCGAAATAGGATGAACGGTTCGACAGTATATAAAATACAAAAAACAAATATCCTTTTTTATATATTACATTTGTGTATTCTTTTAGAATTGTAAAGCTTGGTGTTCTTTCAGAATGGTAATAAAAGAAAATATTTATAGAATCTCGTGATTCGTTTAATATTCTTTCGGAATTCTCACGTATAATTTTAGAAAATAGGATTAAAATATTTTCTTTCAAAATTGATTAAATATAGGAAATATATTTATACCATAAAATCGTTAATATAATTGAAAAGATACTTTTTGAAAACTAAGATGGTGGAAAAATTATTTGTAATTTAATATTTTTGGAAGTTACTGCGAAAAACGCTAAAATTTAATTAAAATTAAAAACCTCCAGGATTGGTCTTCCCAAAAATTTATCGCATAATCTGTAATACAGTTGTTACCTTTGAGTATGACTTGCATGGCAGTTTTGTTTAATAGCTATAAAATATTAACTTTTAACTTGGATTTAGCATTTCTATTGAATCCATTGTGTCTCCTCGACGATTTATTTGGAGATTAATCGTTGGTAAATAGAAGCGGTTGAAATCCTAATTTTTATTTTTTATTTTAGATGATTTTACTATACCTATAACCATCTCGTAGATGTGAGCAATAAGGTGACCAAATTTCATCACAGTCGGATGAAAGGTTTAGGAAAAAGTAAAAGATATACAGACAAACATTCATTTTTATTTATACAGATTACGATACATTAATATCTCATGTAAAAGAATTATTTCCTGTAAACTTAAATGACTTCAATACGGCTTCAATTATGGTTTTGAATTATTTGAGACAATTTTTATTTCACCACTTCGAAAAATACACAGCTTTTATCGAAATGACAATTGGCCTAAAACAATATAGTTTTATAACTCAGTCAGCTTTGGTGACCGAAGAGTGAAAATTCTTTTGTCCAAAATATTCATGTGTCAAAATTATTTGCTAAATAAAATCTGCAAATTGTAAAGGATTTTTGAATACATAGTTTTTTCAGCAATGTGAATATTTCATTTAGAAAATTTTTGAACCTTAAAGAGTATGTTTTGTACAAAAAGCTTAGAAATTACTCGTTGGACAATTTTTAGAGTGGATACCTAATATAGATAAAGATTTTGGATGACCAGCATTGGGAAAAAAATTTGCGAACCCATATCGTTATCTGACTGTGGTTCAAGATGACGAGGTCCGTCTAAAAATAGCTCTAGTGTACTTTAAACAGGGACTTTAATATAACTAAACTAAGCATTTTCTATTTTTATTTCAACAAATATTTCTAGAAGCTACATTGAACAGAAATTTTTTTTTTACAGGTTAACTAAAATTTACGATCTCACAGAAACAAAAAAATTTATACATAGAAATATTTTTGATTTAGTAATTAAAAGAAATCTTGTACTATATGAATCAAAATTTGGGGACATTTTAAGGAATTTTAGATCATTCGGCTGTCGTGACCAGAGATCAGCCATAAAAACTTGTTTTTCTTCTTTTACAATTATTTGTGAGTCATCGCGCATTATTGAAGTGGATTCAAGTCAATTTTGTTTTTGTGACTTTCACTGTTCAGCTGGTTTTCTAGAACATTTTTGCTGCGTGATTTAATTTGGGGATGGGTCTTATTGATATAACAAGAAAAGCAAGACTGGGCACACAAAATTCATTTCAGCCAGAATTGGAAATCGGAATGATTCCAAGCTATTTTCGGCTGGACACACTTTTTCAGGAAAACAAAATTTTCATTCGATGATCAAATACAATAAATATTGATATTTCTCATTAACCGGACCTGTTTTGACGAAGAAACACAAACCATTCTTATGATGAATAAAAAATTCTAAGGGAAAATAAATTTTCTGCAGAAATGGTAGGAAGTTCTTGTCCAATTTCATTTTTTTTATTCCTTGATGTTGTCCTGAAGAAACATATATTGATGAAACAACAAACGCTTAGACGATGAATTTACATTCTTTAATCTTAACCATGGGTTAATTTAGTATTATTCAATTAGAAAAAGTTTTAGTGGACTTTGAAATAATTAAAAATAGATGAAAACGTGGAATTTTAATTTCAGAGTTTCATTGTCAAAATGTATGTTTATATTCAACTAAAATAAAGTTATAAAATGTATTATTCGATAAAATAAATATTTGAAATATTAAGAGAGGAAAAAGGTATATTTTAATTAACTTTCTCAATATGATATTGCAATTGGGTTTAAATATCTTTGAAATGTTCCAGATGTCTTAAGATTTGAAGATATTAAATGAAATTCAGAATAAATATTCCAGTTAAACATTAAATAAAAATGGGGAATGCATTTTATGTTTCCGAGTTTTTTTAGCACGTTAAAAGTCAATTTTAATTCAGAAAAACATAACATTCTTATAAAAATTTAGTAAGTGTGCAAAACAAAATATTTCTAAAAAATTAGCATTTAGTAGAAATTACAAAATCATACGTAGTTTTTTTTTTTTGATAATAAAATAATATAACAAATTAAAAATGAAGTCACATGGAATATTTTGAAATTTTTAAAAATTATATTGGGTTGTTCGGAAAGTCATTTCGTTTTTTTTTTTTTTTTTTTTTTTTGTCAAAATGAAAAGAAATTTTCGTTTAATGAATAAATTATTTATTAAATTATAAAACTGCCATTCTGGTCTAATATCTTTTGCCATATTTTTGGTAGTAACATGATTACACGCTCATAAAAGTTTTGGTCTTTGCTGTAAAAAAAACTGATCGAGGTGGTTTTTGGCCTCCTCATTTGAAGGGAAAATTTTGCAAATCAGTTCTGGTACTGATGTACTGTTAACACATCTTCTCCACACATATTGGCTAATTTATTTCTGGCTTGACAGTATTTTTACCTTTTATATAGCAAAAAATAAAAAAATGACGAAAATGCTGTTTATTGCTCTCCATATTTAAAAGGGCACCATCCAAAAACTACTGCGAAGAATCAGCTGCACTTTTTCACACTCAAGCCTTGCTATATCAGCTCTTAAAACATAAAATGATTTTGCGGTTTAAGTATGAAATTGGGTGCGAAAAATACAATTAAATCCTCTGTCGGGAAAAAACGAAATTACTTTCCGAACAACCTAATACATATATATTTTTAATTTTTACAAGATAACTAGCTGATACTCGGAGCGTTGCTACCGTAGAAGAAATAATCTTGGAAATATCTTTGGAATTTGAAATAGTTATCTTGTTTAGTTAAGAATGATATTTATTTTCTTGTCGAAAATGAAGACATCAATTGAAACTGAATGATATATAAAGAAGAAACATAAATAATATTTATTCTACTTTTATTATTCAATTCTACAAACAAATATTCATTTTTATGCATTAGAATTGTGTATTCTTTTATAGCTATAAAGCTTGGTGTTTTTTTCAGAATGGTAATGAAAGAAACTATTTATTGTATCGCCTGATTCGTTCAGTATTTTCAAGTTTAATATTAGAAAATGTGATTATAATATTTTCTTTTAAAATTGATTAAACATAAAAATATATTTGTACCATAAAATCTTTAATATAGTTGAAAAGCAATTTTTGGGAAGCTAAAATGGTACAAAATTATTTGTAATCTAATATTTTCAGAAGTTACTGCAAAAAACGCTAACATTTTATAAATGTTTAGTTAAAATTTCAAATTTATAGGATTGGTTCCCCTAAAGCTTTCTCACACGCTCTCTAATAAAACTACTATCTCAGAGAAAGACTTACGTTGCATTTACACACAATAGCTACAAAATATTAACTTCTAGGTTGAATTTGGCATCTTTACTGAATCTGTTGCGTCTCCTTGGCGAGTTATTTGTTGGTTAATCCATGGTTAATAGAGGCGGTAAATAGAGCCGAAAATATTTTTATATATTAGATAATTTTACTATGCTTATAACCATCCTGTAAGGGCAAGTAATAAGTAGTCAAATTTTTATTGGAATAGGATGAGCGGTACGGCAGCGCATAAGAGACATACAGACAAACATTCATTTTTATTTATATAAATGTATTTCATTTTAAAAGTTTTTTTAAAGAAATTTGAAGTATTTATATTTTAATACATTTGCATAAAATATCTCACAACCCGGACTGAATAATTCCTGAAAGCGTGCACTGTCCCCTTCTAGATGATAAGCATGTACTTAAATTTCCAATTCGTTTTCTTTAGCATCAAAAGTTATAAAATTTCTTTATAATTTCAGAAATTATCTTCACGCAGTGCTATAACTGAATTAACTAATGAGGATTTAATAATATTTCCATTTTTGGAATTTACTTCTAAAGCGATTTCTAATTGGCTTTATAATTTTGAAATGAGACATATTTCCTAACGGCCAATATTTTCATTATTAAAGCATTTCATTCTTTATAACAGGGCTTCGAACCGGAACTGAACCGAAAACCGAAAACCGGAAAAAACCGTTATTTTGGTCGGAACGAAAACCGGAACTGAACCGAAAAAAATATCGGTTTATTTCGGTTCGATATATCTTTCAGTCATTTTGTTACTGTTACCAACTTATCAATATTTTCTAATTTAACGTCAACTTTATAATTATCATTACATGTATACTGCTTCTCGATTTCCTATTTTGATATTCACTAGTATTTTTCTGTTTCAGTTTCGCATGAAACTACTTGTAGAAGACATATTTAATTCAGTTGATTAAACTAGAAGTATAGATGATTTTTTAAGAAAAATATCGAGTTATATTTTTTTTTCACATCTCAGCATGCGATCATCCACGGATGTTTGTATAGACTGTTTAGATCAGGGAGGAGTAAATAGACAGGAGAGGCCCTAAGTGACGTAGCATGAAGCATCTATCAAGTCTTCTGCGCATCAAATGGGTGTTTGGTAATGGCGGCGATTCAAATGTTTCGAAATTTAAAAAATTTCTTTGCAGATATTTTATACAATCAGTTATCTAACAGGAAAGCATTGTTAATAGAAATTGATAGTTTAGTAGGAGCAGTTTATTTGGACCCGCGTTATCAAATTTTGCTTTCCACGTCACAAAAGGTACAGGCTGTGCAACATTTAAAGAATATTTGGAACAAATTACAATTTTTTGAAAAGTCCATTTTAATAGTAAACGAGGAAACAAAATCTTCTACTGAAAGCGATGAAAATAAAGACGATTTAGAGACTTTTTTAAAAAGTAAAGAATTGGCAGTAATAAAAACACATAGAACCTCTATTTCTACCGAGATTGACATTGAATTCATTTTAAATAATTTTGACAATGTACGAAGGCTTGATATAAAGCATAATATTTTAGATTTCTGGGAAGAGAATAAAATTACATATCCGCACTTGTATAAGATTGCAATGGTGGTTTTGGCAGCTCCAGCTACACAAGTTAGTGTTGAAAGAGCGTTTTCAGGTTTGAAATTTATTCTCCGAGACAACAGAAGTAATCTCAGTGAAACCACGTTAGAAGATATATTAATAATTAGAGGCAATTTTCATATGTTGAATAAGTAATATATTTTTACATAATTATTGCAAGGCCAAGTGCACGATGTGAGAGTCAAACGACGAATGTGGGTAATCATGAATCTAGTTGTCAAATGCGATTTTGATAATGGATAACAATGCCAATGCTCGCCGTCCTCTGCTCACCGCTCTTATCGTACCTGCTGTTTGTATCAATTCACATAGTGTACCAATTAAAAAAAGAATAAAATCTTCTAAATTTTGATAAAATAACATTTTTTGTTTATGATAGAATTATATTTTTAGTACAAATAAGAATATACATAAAATGAAATTATTCATTTGGAACTGAACCGAAAACCGTTATTTTTGGCGGAGCGAAAACCGGAACTGAACCGATATTAATTTTTTTAGTTGAACCGGAACGAAAACCGGAACAAAAAAAATTACGGTTCGAAGCCCTGCTTTATAACTCTATAACCATATGAATTACCTGCAGGCATTTTGATAAGGAATCATTTATAGAAATTTTGAGATGAGCCGATTATCTATTGCATTTCAACTTTTAGAAATATTGCTAATAGTCAATTGGTTTTATGTCAATACATTTGTTAAGTGTATTGACTTAAACCAATTGATTATTAGTATCTATATTCTTCGTAACTAATAATAACAAGAGCTATGCTAATTATGTAAACTAATTTAATAATGGGAAAATGCAGCTAATGTTCTAATTTTCTAACAAGAAGCTTCAGAAGCAAAAGTTTTCATTTAAAAATTATATCTTATGCATTCACCCGTAATTTCTGAAATTCAAAATGTATACGTCTATTAATATTCTTGAGAACAGATTGAAATGATAAAATGTCGTGATGAAATGTCTGCTTTGAAATGGTTTGCATTCAATGGCAAATATCATTACATTTCCACAAGCAAATACATAGAAAGATTTTACGATCTAAGCATGCAAATCACATTGGTACAGGTCGTTCTAAAATGTTTGTTTGAAAATGATTTACATTAAATGTAAAATATGATCGCGTTTCCTTATTCAAATATATATGTTGACTTTAGTGTCTGTTGAAGTAAGTCATACTGGCGCTGATCGTGCTGAAATGTTGGTTTTGAAGTAGTCTATATTAGATAAAATTATACCAATTACAAACACAACTTGTCTTTATTTATGAACTTTTCGTCTTTGGCGACCAGCCGATTCGCCAATCTTAATACTCTTTAAAATGGTCGGTTAAATACTTTTATGTAACGTCGTTGTCAATTAAATACTTTAGGCGACTTGTCATTGTCAATTGAATACTCTATGTAACTTGTTTTTTAATAGCTGCTTCATCAAAATATTTTTAAGTTTCAAATTTTGATATTCAGATAAATTACTCATGCATTTATAAAGGCCTTATGCCTGTAATGTACAATATTTCTCCTTAACTATCTGTCAGCTGCAGATGATTAAGCTGCCATTAATATAAAAAGATTTTTTACTGAAACTCTTCATTTTTTTAAATGTCAATATTGAAAACGGAGTTCATCAGCATTTGAATCATACGTGTACTACAGAATAATTTTCATAATTTATATAATATCTCAAGAATTTTTCAACGAAAATTTCTCAAATTCTCCTCTTTTATTGAGTAGTGATATTCAAATATTCATAAATCAACTAGCTTTAGACTGACTTAGTTCATTGAAGTTTATCTCCTTTTATTTAAAATATAAATGCTTGAATAATATGATACACAGAGCAGAGGATCGAGATAAAAGCTAAACTTTCTTCATTTATTAAAACATTTATCGACTCGTATTCACACTATTTAATTATTTGCTTCTTTTAGACCCTCTTTATAGACATATTACTATCATCAAAGTTTTACAAATTAGTCGTTGAGCCTTGAATCTATAAGATATATACTAAAATATATCTGTCTTAAATAAATCTGACTTATTTTATTGCAAAAGTCAAAAAAAAATTCTTCACATTATTTTTTAGAAAAAAATTACATTCATGCAGACACGTGCTGAAAATTACATTTTTATATGTTTAATGTGAAATAATAGTTTATTTATTTTTTAATTTGTGTTTTTGTCAATCTAATGACAACATATTGATAAAAGATAATTTTTTTCTCCTTTCACTCGAAACACGCGCGTGCTTAAGTTTTATATGCATTGTTTAAAAATATGAAAAATATTTTTATTGATGAAATATTTTAATGATTTTTTTAAAAATTCACTAAAATATAGAGTAAATTTGTTGATTTAAATATTAGTACCACTGAAAAGATAATTTTTTAATCCTTGATATGGTGTAAAAATCAATTTTGTGCTATAATATTTTCGAAAGTTATGGCGGAAATACGTCGAAATTTTGCTTAATTTTAAATTAATTCAACTAATTTAACATTCAGTTAATTCAAATTCTAATTTTAAAAATTCGAAAAAATCTCTCGAGATGCACATCTTCGATCCAGATTTATATGTGCCGAATTTGGTAGCTGTAGGTCCAACAATCTGGCCTGAAGAACGCCAACGCACAGACACACACACACATTCAGCTTTATCTTTACTTATAATTAAGCTCAATGTGTGTGTGTGTTATCTATACCTATGATAAAACTCAATGTGTGTGTGTGTTATCTTTACTTATGATAAAGCTCAATGTGTGTGTGTGTTATCTATACCTATGA
>JAPMOQ010046387.1:21867-38795 GCA_026543055.1 Argiope trifasciata
GTGTGTGTGTGTGTGTGTGTGTGTGTGTGTGTGTGTGTGTGTGTGTGTGTGTGTGTGATGATATTCTTCTTAACATCTAATTTAAATCAAAATTAATTTCTAAATTTTTAATTTTTTTTACAAAACTGCTTATTCTTGTTTCTGAAAGATATTTCGAATGTGAAAAATAAATAAAGCATAAATAATTTGATTATATTGTAAATATATCCTGAAGTAAAATATACACAACTCATTAATTTCATTTTTTAAGAAAACTGTTGCTGGTATTAATCAGTTTAAAGAATAGGAAGTATTTTATTACCAAACGACATGCTTAAAAGTAAATATTTTTATACATTAAAATATGACAGTATTTATGGAAACATTAACAAAAGTTTTGCATAAATGTGGAAAAAAATGAAGACCAACAAAAATAAACTCGAACCGAAAACGAAATTCAATATGAATATTGCTTTATTGCATATCGATTCATTGAAAATCAAGATTCACGGTCATAATGCGATAAATGGGTATTTTTCGGAAACTAAGTCGAAAATCTATTTTTCCAGAAATATCCTTTCTTTTCCGATAAATCGAAAATTCGCAGAGCTCTACTTAAAAATTTATTTCCTCGCACCACACTTGGAAAATTTTCCTGATAATTGAGCAAAATGAATGAGATATAAGGTTTATAAGTTAAGACATGGTATAAAGAAATGGATAAGCGTTATCAAGGAAAATGAAATATCACCGACTGCTAAATACTATAAAGAGACAATCCAAGTAAAGTTCCCAAAAGAGATCCTAAAAATACCATGTGTTAAATATATGGAAATATAATCAAGTTTTCTAAGCTTCATACTCCGAACGCGTGAGCGGACTGCGTGAGCCTTGTTTTAGAATTTTGGCTTCGAATCCAAAAGGATTCAGATTCGAGACCCGATTCAACCGTAGAACCGTTGTGTAAAAGGGACTGGTGCACATTAAATCCATTGGGTCTAAGCGTCCTTCCAATGGTGTGATGTGGGGGGATATGTGATCCAAAGGGATACCTGATCAAAAATCGACTCAGTCATTTGACCGGGTTCAAAAAGTAACTTTAATATAACTGAACTAAACTAAACTCCCAATCTTAATCGATGTACTTAAGTCAGGAAACAGAATATAAGGAAATCGGAAACAGTGCTAGTTTAGTTATTACGGCTATAGGAACATTTTCTATCTTCATAACTTTATTATTCCGAATTCCAAAATACTTCTTACTAGAACCCAATAGATATGAGAGTCCAAAATTTAAATTCAATCGCAGAAAACATTATTTTCAACAAAGACTCCTTAAAGTTTCGTCGCGCAGTTTAAAAAAACTTTGCTCTAATTTCTTAAAATTTACGACTTTAAAGTCAGGAAACTTGTGACTATATCTATGTAAAAATTTGTGACTATATGTATAATTTATATCAATGTAAACATCATGGGCACAATATTATACTATTTTTTGAAAATTCAAGAAAATTATTAATTTTAATTAAGGATTCTAGATCATTCTCCGTCGTGACCTCGGATCAGACATAAAACTTGTTTTTCTTCTTTTCCAATTATTTATGAGTCATCGGACAACTTCGAATTAGACTCGCGCCATTTTTTTTTTTTCGACATTCACTGTTCACCTGGGATTTCAAAACATTGTTTTTGCGTGATTTAATTCGGAAGCATTATTTATATAACATGATATAACATATTGGACACACAAAATTCATATCAAACCCTATTGCAAATACAAATGTTTTCAAATTATTTTTGGCAAAACATTCGTTTTCCGAAGACAAGACTTTCATCAACTTAGTAGATCAACTTAGATAAATATTGATATTTTTCCTTCCATAATTAATCCGTCTTGTTTTTATGTATCATGATAAAAAAAAAACAATTTCCAAACCGAACGAAGGAAAACAGATTTTACTTAGAAATGTTAAGAAATTCCTATCGAATTCTATTTCCCTCTATTCATGACACTTTTAACAAGCTCATAGCAAAGAAATAATTTTTTAGAAGATTGATCAGCTATCTTCCGTCTTTTAGACCCTTCAGATCAATTTTTAAGAACTATCAGATCAGACTCGGTTTCAATTCGAACAGATAGTGAAATAAAAATTATGAATCGCCATATCTTCTTCTTGATATATTTCTCCAAGTACAAAAGTTTATTGCGGTAAGTTTTAGATAATGTTTCTCCAATTTACTTTCATTCAATTTCATTTACATAATTTTATAAGTGTTATTAAAAAATTATCAAAATCTATATTTTTCGTGGCTTGCAATAAGATAAGCTATTCTTCATAAATCAGTTAATTCTATTTTTATCACAACATTTTAAAAACAGTTTAAGGAGAAGATACTTCTATTTAATTCCCATATCTTATTGTAATGTGTATCTACCATTTATAAAACTTTTAAAGTATATATCAGTTAATATTACTGGTAACAGATTGGTATTTAAAATATTATTACATTTCTGTATGCAGATACATAAAATAATTTCATAATCAATTTAATCAATTCTTATTTTCAAATGTCGTGGCAAAATGTTTTCAAACAGTTTCCACCTTACGTCATATATGATTACATTTCTATATGCAAATACACAAATCAATTTTACGATCTACTTATACAAATCACGTTACCATTTATCGTGAAAAATGTTTGTTTTGAAATCGTTTGCATTAAATGTCAGATGTTATTGTATTTCCATGATTGTATGTAGATTGTAAATACATAAATATATTTTATGATGTGTTTATGTAAATCTTACAAGCAGAACTGATTGTGATGAAATGTTTGATTTCAAGTGATTTGTATTAAATAAAATTGTGCAAGTTATAGATACAGCAGCTGAAATCATCTCTTTAGTTATGAGAAAGTAATTTTTTTACAGCTTTCGATCAGATTAATATATTGTGCAGGGAAATTTAGAAAAAATAAAGAAATAACTGAAAATTTAAATTACATTTTCGTAAGATGAGAAAATCAGCCATGAAATAAAAGGTGATTGATATTCGTGGTATAAAAAAAAACTCAAACAATTAAAAACGATGCTATTTTTAAAAAGTGATTAAGAATCAAGCTCTTTTTTTTCCTTATTATTATTTCTCTTTTATAATAATTATTTTCTAATTAAAATTCCCAGCTCATATTTATTATTTTCTAATTGAAATTCTCTTTTGTAATTATTATTTTCTTATTAAAATTATCTTTTTAATTTTTTTAATTCATTAAATTCTATGATTTAATGGAATAAATTACATCCATGTTCTCTATTATTTTTCCTTAATTTAAACAATTTAGAACCTTTTACCTTATAATTTTGACGAATTTTTAAGGCTGAAACCTCATAAGTCCTATTCCATTAAATCTTACAAAACAGTTTATTTTTAGCATCTCATGATTTTTTTTCTTTTTCAATGCCGAATAATTTCTTAAAGTGCATTTTATACAATTTCAACTACCATTTTTCTATTTTTTAATGAATTCCATATTTTTAATCTTTTATAACAATAAACGTTCTTTTGAAAGGGACTCAATAATTGGTAACTATCAAAGCTCATTATTTTTAGTACAGTTGTTTTTGCATATTTCTATGCGAATTTGAACCAAAATATTTTTTTAGTACCAAAAAAGCGATATTTAATTAAAAGTAACTTGATCTCCCTTTAGGAAGAAGTAATCAGCTAAGAATATGTAGGTATATAGTCAATGTTTTTTTATCTTTTACTAATATAACTATTGATGAAGTCTTTATTTAATGAATTTCCATTTAATTAAGGGAACGGCAGACTCCATTAGACATTTCTGCAAATTATTCACTCAGGGTTATGAAATTTTTTATGCGTGTGTATTAAAATATAAATATGTCAAATTCCTCCAAAAACATTTTAAAGCAAAAATACATTATATTAATATAAATATATATTACATATTATATACAAATTTAAAAGATATATAATTTTTAAAAAATTTAAATATTCCAGGCAACTTAATTTTTAACTTTTTCTGCTATTTTTTTCTTATTACCCGATGTAAATTTATTTGGAGTAAAACTGTGTACAATATGCAAATCAAATAGATTGCTGATTTTTAATTAGAAATATTTTTATGCACACTTACTGAATTTTCATACGAATTTTATGGTTTCTTAAATTAAAACTGACTTTTTATTTTTTAAAAAAACTCGAAACCTAAAATGCATACACTGTTTTCTTTTAATGTTTGACCAAAATCTTTATTCTCAATTTTATTTAATTGAAAATAAAAAACTAAGACACCTGGAACATTTCAGATATTTAAATTTTATTACACTATCATTTTAAGAAAAGTCATTGAGATGTTTTTTTCTCTTCTAATCTTTCAAATATTTATTTCATTGAACTTTTATACCCTTTATAATACTATTTAAGTAGAATATAAACAAATACGATGATGACGAAATGATAAAAATAAAATTTCTTGTTTTAGCCCATTTTTGTTTGTTTCAAAATCCACTGTCCCCTTAAGAATATTTTTCAACTACACACCATATCATGAAAAATAACGAAGTTGTACAGACCAAAGACAGAAATAGTAAATGGACAGATAAAATATCGCAACTTTAAATATACATATAACTGAAAATGTAAAACCAGAATACATCCATTTAATAAAAGCAAAAGCAAGCTTAGAAAAATTTGACAGAAACACCAAATGTTGATGTTTTTATGATACTTAAATTAATTCGGGAGCACTCCAATTAAAATCAAGGTAAGAGTTCTGAACAATGATGAGTGCTAAAGAAACATTATTACAAATTTCAACTGTTATGTCTGTGGAATGTTGTTTATGTACAATGTACTTTATAATCAAAAAGCCATAATCTACACATTTAATCCCAATGCAATTTATGGTGAGGGCTGGGGAAAGACCGAACTTCCTCATTTCGATATATCGAATTTCATCATCAAGATATATCATCCAACACATGTCGATATTTTTTGATACATCGAAATATCATTTACTTATAGCAATCATAAGTTATAAGTAGCATCTCTTAACATATTGACTGATCAGAACAACTCCAAATAAGAGGAAGTATATATAATGAAAATATTTATCTTCTTTTGAATAAAAATAATTGCCTTAAAGCCCCTTTAATAAAATGCGTCAATGCCAAAACAATGTCTGCATGTTACAAATTATGACATTGCATTTTTTCGTAATAAGGATTTTTAAATTGTATTCTTTTTACTTCTGACTGAAAAAAAAAAACTTTAGTTTCTTTCATTCTTAATAAAACAAAAGAAAACGACATATTGCCTTCAACAAGCAAAATTTATTAGTTTTAATAAATCGTGAATTCAAAATCTGACGTCATAAAAAGTTAGAGCTTTTTTTTTTGCGAGAGTATGTTTGAATGTGAAAATACGAGCTGTGAATAAAATCGTGAATATAATCTGAACGAATTCTTTTTGCTTTTATTTCTGAAGATGAATATTTAGCGATTAAACAAGGACATTCAACAACTTTGTGATAACCACAATTATATTTCCATAATGGCATCATTGAGTTAGAGAACATAAAACAATTTATTCCAGAATTTCATGTATTTTTATGTATTAACACATGATAGTATATATAGAAATATTAACAAAAACTATGTATGAAAGTGAATAAGAATAAAGAGCAACAAAAATAAAAAAAACCGATAACTAAAACGAAAACTAATTGTGAATATCGATTTATTGTATCACGATTTATCGTGAACTATTTTTCACGATCACTATTTCGATAGATCGATATTTTTTAAAAACTAGAATCAAAAAATCCTTTAAAAAAATATATCGATTTTTTTTGGTAAATCGAAAATTGGTACAGCCTTAGTTATGATTCATATTTTAAGAAGGCTACAGAAAAGTACCAATGATTTTGAAAAAGCGTTCATTTTAGCTAATTATTCATTGAACTTCAATAGAGGCAACGTATTTCACATTTTGCATGGACTAAAAACACCAAAACTTATAAACCAGATTCTAATTCAAGTGGAATATAAGAAATGAAAGTCTTCAACATATAAGTAAGCCAGTTTAAGAATGCGCTAAAAATGGAAAAGGAGAGGGGGTAAATAGAAATCACTGTTGCCGTGACTCAGAAACTTGATAACTAAGATTTATACTAAAACAGACTTTTTGAAAAACTGGTTTTTGAATTCAATATTTCCAAAAAACCGGTTTTAGCCAGTTGTCGAATTTTTGTTTAAAAAATTAGAACGGGGAAAACTATTTTATTTAATTTATATAAAATAACAAAAAAAATCAATATCAAAGTCAAAACATCTATTTAAAAAGTCAAAGATCGTATATACGTATCACTTAAACATAATAACGAAATCTCAAACAAAAATTTCAAATAATATTTATATTATTTTTACTAATTTTAATTTCTAATAAGAAAATAGAATTTTAAAAAAACTTAAAATATCCACTGAATGGTGGCTAAGTTTTGTTTTTTAAACACAAAATTTTCTGAAACTGAAAATAATAAATACACATTTACTAGTTACTGAGCTTGGTTTTATAGTTTCCATGGTATCAAATAAAAATCCAAGTTTTTTTGCCCTTATATTCGTTGCTTCAAATAACGAAAATTCAATGTCTTTGGATGCGTAAGTTTTTCATCGAGGACTTCAAGAAACTTAAGAATTGATTTTTTTTTCCAAGGCTTCTTTTAAAAAAAGCATTACTCTGATTAGTAGTTTCTACGATTTGCTCTTCATCAGAATCGGTTTCCACACAAGAATTTGGAAATATAATAGGCATCTTTCCAGAAAACTTGTAATTTAGATGCTTGAAGCTAAAGAAAGTACACTAGATTCCTCTGCTGAACTAGAAATGTTTTGTGTATTGTTTAATTATAGCAAAAGAGTTGCTAATTGTACTTGTCTTCTTTCTTGAATTCGTTCTCATGAAACATAAAATAATTTCACACTTGATTCAGTGTTTAAGAATTTTAGTATATTTAAGAGAAATTCAAATATACCTCCACTTGTTAATAAATTAACATCTCTTCGTCATCGGCCCTAAGCTGCTACATAAATGGGTTTCAAAAATTTATGAAGTTCTAAAAGTTTAGAATATTGAGCTTCATTACACATATAAAAAGAACCAATATCATTCAATAATATTTATTATAATATGAATTTTTTAAACCGGTTTTCAAATGTGACAAATTTATTTGGAAAAGCTGGTTTTGAAAACCATCAAACGTTATTGTTCTCTTTTCATTTATAAGCAACATAATCTCAAACTTTTAATTCAACACCCCATTAAAGGATTAATTCACAGTTTAAATTAATCTGAATTTCAGGAGACAAACTTGTAAGGAAATATAAAACTTTTATAAAATATTGTACCATCTTCAATTATTAATATTATGGCAATCTCTTTATATTACACTTTTTACACTTTTCCCCCCCAAAATCCCAGAAGTTACGTCCACGATCCTAGTTAGGTTCAATAACAAAAAATTATTAACATACTTATAATGTAAAGTATTGGCAATAAGAAAATTTCCAAATTTTAATAGAAATTTTTGAGGTTAACTGTAAGGAAACTTAATTATGTTTCCTAATTTTCCGACACCAAAATTCTGGGATTTCTTTACAACTCCATACTTGAGTCAGAAAACACAATTTAAGGAAACAGTGGACTTTAAAATAAGCAAAAACCGACAAAAAAATAAAATTTTATTTTTACTATTTCCTTACCAAAATCTATATTTATATATAGATTTATATAATATATAATATATAAAGGAAAAGCAATAGTGTTATAAAATATATTGTTCAATAAAATAAATATTTCAAAAGCTTACAGAAAAAAAAAACATTTTAATTACGTTCTTCAAAATGATATTGTAATTAGATTTAAAAACCTTTAAAATGCTCCAGATGTTTAAATTTTTAAAGAAATTAAATAAATAATAAAGATTTCGTAAAACGTTAAAAGAAAATAGGGTATGCATTTTATGTCTCAAGTTTTTTTAAACAGTAAAAAGTGAATTTTAGTTCAGAAAAACATAAAATTCTTAAGAAAATTCAGGAAGCCTGCGTAAAAATATTTCTAAAAAACTACCATTTAATTGAAATTGCAAAATCATACGCAGTTTTAATCCAAACCAAATTATATTGAATAATAAAGGAAAAATAATAAAAAAATTAAAAATTTAATTGACTAAAATAATTTGAAATTTAAAAAAAATTATATATCTTTTAATTTTTAAACAATAATACAATTAAAAAGTATTTTAAAGATATTTGACGCATTTATATTTTAATACATATGTTTAAAACATTTCTTAACTCTAAATGAGTAATTCGCAAAAATATCTAATAGAATCCATTGTCCTTTTAAGAACCTCTCAATTAATTTTTTTTAAAAACAAGAAAATTTCTGCAGCAGTATTAACAAATTTTAGGAGTCGCAGTTATAGAAACATATTCACATTTCATAGTTTTATTACTCCAACACCCAAAACGAAATTTTATGAAAACATATAGATAGCAGAGTCCATAAATTAAATTCAGTCACAGCAAACATTTTTATTTCAACAAACGTTTCTAGAAGTTTCAGAGCCCAAGTCAAAAGGCATTTGCTGAAATGTCTTAAAATTTACAACCATAGAGTCAGAAATTTATATATGGGAACATCTTTGAGGTAGCAACCTGCAGCTTTAAACCTCTTGTATAATATGAGCTAAATATTAGGAAAATTATTAAATTCAATCAAGAATTCCAGATCATTCTGTCGTCGTGACCTGGTACCAACCATAAAAACTTGTTTTTCTTCTTTTTCAATTATTTGTGAGTCATCTCGTAATTCCGAAGAAGACTCACGCCATTTTTTTTTTTCGACATTCACTGTTCACCTGGGATTCTAGAACATTATTTTTGCGTGATTTAATTTGGAAGCATTATTTATATAACAACAAACGATATATGATAGATAAACAAAATTCATATCAAATCCTGATACAAATACAAATGTTTTCAAGCTATTTTCGGCAAAACACTTGTTTTCCGAAAACAAGATTTTTATTAGAAAATCAACTTAGATAAATATTGATATTTTTCCTGCCCTAATTAAGCCGACCTGTTTTGATGTATCATGATAAAAAACATTTTCCAAACCGAAAGAAAGAAAACAGATTTTTCTTAGAAATGTTAAGAAATTCCTATCGAATTCTATTTTCCCGTATTCAGATTTACACTTTTAACAAGCTCAGGGCAAAGAAAAAAATTTTTTAGATGATTAATCAGCTATCTTCCGTCTTTTAGATCCTCGGATCAGTTTTTAAGAACTATCATATCAGAATCGGCTTCAATTCGAATGGATATTATAAGGAATCGCCATATTTTTGTTCTAATACCTTCCTCCAGTCATAAAAGTTTGTAACGGTAAGTTTTAATTAATATTACTTGATTTCATTCATTCAAAAATTTTATTATTTTTATGTTTTTATGAATTTTATTGCTAGGCTATCAACCTTCATATTCTTCGTTTTAAAAAAAAGGTATTCTTCACAAATCTGTAAATTCTATTTTTATCAAGGAAAAGTGCAGACAATATTTTAATTCTCATACAAGCAATTTAAGAAGATGATGCTTTGTTTTAATTGCCATACCCTTTTAACACATGCACTCACCATTTATAAGACATTCAAAGTATATATTAGTTCATATTTCTGGTAACGGATTAAAATCTCTAATATGATTACATTTCATCATGCAAATAAATAAAATAATTTTATGACCGCTTATGCAAATTACGTGGGTGTTTGTCGTGATATTTTGTTTGTCTTAAAATCGTGTGTTTTTAATGTCAAATATTATTACATTTTTGCATGCAAATACATAAAACTATTTTATGATTTGCAATTTTTATTTTTATAGAACGCAAAATATCTTAGTTTTTGTCATGATATTATGTTTGCCTTGGAATGGTTTACTTTGAATGTCAGAAACGATTTTATTTCTAAATTCAAATACATAAAACAATTTTATGATCAACTAATGCAAATCACATTGCCTTTATGATGATAAAATGTTGATTTTGAAATGGTTGCATCAAATGTAAAATAAGATTACATTTACATAGCAAATATAGAAAATGATTTTAATGAAGTATTTAAATGAAGTATTATTAAATATAAATACTATCGCTGAAGTAGTTTATATTATATAAAGAGCCGTCCCTCTGTACAAAGAGGCCTCAGTGCAAAAAACTATTTTGTGTCCTTTTTTTGCAAACTAAAAAAAAAACATTATAATACAAACAGAGTAAATAATACTACTTTATATAGCATATTGCATTATTTATAAGTTTTTTTCTAATAATTACTACAGAAAAATTGCTATTATTTTTTTGGTGTTGTTTAATATATTAGCAAGTGCATTTAAGTATTCTGCACATATGAATGATCAAGGACAATTCTTCATTAATTTTGATTTGCTGAAAGGGCGATCAGCAACTGCTATAGTAATTTGCAAAGTGAAGAAAAGTTTAAACATAATTAATAATTTAAAAATAACTTTTTTATAATTATTACTTAGTATGTATTGCAATATGTCTTGCGTGTAATTTACATCCTTTCCATTCAAAATCAAATCCTGTAGCAAACCGATTTCCTCGATTAAGTTTTCATCTACATTCAGTTATAAAACTTTACCGCATTTTTCTAATTCATGTTTTTTTAAAGTTTTTATATCAATTACTATTTTGACATATAAATCTATCTTCTATCTGTACAGTAACCGAGTTAAAAACAACATCTAAATTCCTTTACAGTTTTATCTGTAAATACATCTTCTGTTATTTCGGAATATAATCTTTTTCTTTTTCCAAGTCGTTTTTTAGGAAAATGTTCTGAAACATTGAATTTGCGTCCTGTCACTTTTACTTCGTTTAAAAATGCCTTAAATTTTATTTTTAAATTTTAAATTTCAGTTTTGATTCTACATATTAAATTTAAAGCCGAATGAAGAATAACTATTTTTGCTTGAAATAATTATTACAGCGTAAATTTTGAACCAAATTTTAAACCATATTATTACACATAAGATAAACGACCTTTCCTGTATTGAATCCAATAGACTTTTAGCTTCGGATACCGCTGTATTATCGTTACTTACATCAACATTTTCTTCTCTTGCATTACAAATTTTATCAAACTGTGTATATAACGCTTTACTAAATCTATTTTGGTTTCCCAAAAAGTATCGCACAATGGTTTAAAAGTAATATTTAAAGGCTTTTATGGAATTTCTCACCTTTTTTTAGATGCAGAAAAAACGCAAAAACGAACCAATATCCAAATTTTTTTTCATAATATATACGGTTGGAAATGGTATCACAAAGTAGTACTAAGCCTCGTCTATCGTACTCTAATAAATAACATGAGTATTATAGGTAAAGCACATAAATTGCATGTCAATTCAAAACATTTATTCTGGATTGTAGCACTGTATATTTCCCTATCGTGTTGCTACCGTTGTCATACTGGTGTTCTTTACAATTCATAATATCTAAATCCAGATCAATTAATCTATTCAACAGAATTTTTGCCAACTTTTGCTCAGTCGCATCAGTTACTTTAATCAACTCATGAATGACTCAATTATATTAAGTGGTTTCTCTTACATATCTAATAAGGACTGAAATTTGTTCCTTATTATGTTATCAGGAGTGTAATTCACTTGGATATTGTTGCACATGGCTGCTTTTATATTACCTTTAATTTTGTTAAGGACTTCAGTATATAACGCGGCAATAATTTGTTCTTTTGATCTTTGTGCTAAATAATTCACAATCCTAATTTTCGAATTTTTTACTCCGTTTATATGATCCATTAGCATAAAGTTATATTTACAAAAAAAATTCGATTTAACTTTAAAAAATTCCATTATTAGGAGTTCCCATTATTTTAACAATTTCGACGGAGCGAAATAATTTATATGATAAAAACCAAGTCGCATCTACAATTCTTTAAAATTGTAATTTATGTCCATTTTTTATTTATATAAACTTGATTTGCGTTTATCAACATTCAAACATATCTTTAGTCGATTTAATAATTCTTACCAACCAGTAAAGGAATTAAAGTGACAAATAAAACTCTCGAGACTTTGAACTACAGTTCACTTTTCTCCTGCTATAATCGAAAGGCCAAGATGGCCTGGTGATAAGGTCTCGGCTTCGGAACCGGAGGGTTTCAAGTTCTTAATCCATCGGAGTCAAACGTCCTCCTGCTAGTGCAATGTGGAAATTTTTGGAAAGGAGTACCATCATCTTCGTCATCTGACGGGTGATTAAAGTTACGGGGGCAGTTTCAAGTTAGCAATAAAACTGAATGTTAATATAACTAAACTAAACCAGCTATTGTAGTCACCAGCTATAAAGGCAATTAAGTTGCGCGCGCGCGCGCGTGTGTGTGTGTGTGTGTCCCACAAAGGAAAAAAAAATCAAAAATTCATAAGGAAAATAACTGCATTCTGAACTAGTTTCCTTTAATGATCAATCGGTTCTCTGAGAATTTTAATTGTTTTCTCATTCAATTAAATCACTTATGCATTATTTGAATGTAATTTAATTAATTTTCTTGATTCCCTCAAGAAAATACATTCAAGCATAAAATGGTGAGAGAAATTAAAAACGCGTTTGTTTAATTGACCAACACTTGCTCTTTTTACTGTCTGCATTGAACCAACTTAATAGAATTACGTGCCATGACAACATAACGCTTAAAATCTTAACTCATCGTATTATCCTGAAAATTAAAAATCTCATCGTATTATCCTGATAATGTAACCACTTTTTTATTCGTCTTGTAAACACACATATATTAAAGAGAATCTATCATTCAAGGCTTTCAAAGTTAGAAGAAATTCGAAGTTAAAAAAATTTATAAAATACCTTAAAAGTTTAGAATTTTGGTTATATAATGTACTTGCTATTATTAAAAAGTAAAAAAAAAACGTTTAAAAAATATCAAATTTTAGTAACAAATTCAACTTTTATTATAAAATCATTAAAAACTTCCATTTTTAAGATGGTGTAAAAATTGCTTTTTGCTATAAAATCACTGTTGATTAGAGGTGAAATACAGAAAAATTTCGATCAAAGTTTAATTCAATTGCATATTTAAGAAATCTCTCCGAAATACATTTCTTACATTTAAAATTATAAAAAACAACAAACATTTTTCATAACTTAACTATTAAAGACTTTTTCTATTTATTCTCATGCTGACAATGTCATATAACGACATCTCGAACCCGATTTCGCCACCCCGACGCTGAGTGTAAGTTTATAAAATATTAGCAATGATAGATAAAGTGTGAAATGAAATACTGTAACAGAGCAGATTGTTTCAACAAGTCAAATAAAGTGCATTCAGGATTTTTTTTATTTTAATGGACCAGTTCAAATGTAAATAAAATTGAAAAAAAAATATTCTTATTTAATCAGTAAGGAATTCGCATCTAAATATTTTCTCAAAAAAAAAAAAAAAAAAAACTTTGAGAGAACATCGTTTTCTATATGCATTTTTTAATTTGCAAAATCAGGATGCGAAGTGATAAACCGGATAAAAATTAAGTACTTTTAAGCACTTTTTAAATACCTTATCTTCCAAAATTAAGCATCTTTGCATAAATATGTATATGTAAAATTGCGTATTTTATCAGCATAGTATTTTTTTCTGTTTTATTATAATACATAGTTTTTACTGAAAAAAAATCTCAAAAATTTAATTTAAATTCTTATTTTTATAAATAAAATATCAGATGTAGATACAACATTTTCTGAAAATGCCGATAGTGATGTAGAAACTTAGCATGACCACAAATTTTTTATTTGATTTTTATAGAATTAAAATCCACCATAATTGGTACGAAAAGAAAATTAAATAATTTTATATGAAATCTTACAAATAAAAATTAAAACTAAAGTATTCCAATGGCTATCATAATACGATTAGATAAACTGCCATGAAATTGATGAGAGAACACTTCCATGTTCATGACGCTAACCTCCCTGAAAACGAAGAAAAAAAATCGCATAACTTTTTAATTAATATCATCAACACGAGACAAGTTTCTTAATTCTTTGATGGTATTTGGATTTTTTCATGAGACTAAGTGGTTTAAGTTATATAAAGCCTGCAGCCTTTCCGGAGAGCAGTTTGCTCTTCTGAAAACGATCAGACGATTAAAGGTCAAAATGTAGCTGTGGTCTTTTCTTTAATTAAAAGCTCTCACGAAGTACCATAATTTACTATTTTTTTCATCAGTCAGATTTATAAATTTATCCATTCATTCATTGCTGGTTCATTATTTTAATTTCAGAGTAAAATTTATGAAATGTGTAGCTCATTTTATTTAATTAGATTTTTAATCTGGATTTCTGTTGTATTGCTATAATTTTCTCAAATGTTTTTTTTTCGAATTTAGTTTCTTGTTCGTCGAGTCAACATATGTTTGCTTTAATTTTAGTGCGGGGGAAGGGGGAGAGTTGATTAATAAGGGATTGGATTAATAACGTTGCTTTCAATTTGCTCTGGGAACGTATCTATATTTTTTAAGTTGTTTAAATTGCCGAATATAGGGGACATTTCTCTAACGTGGTATTTTTGCACTATTCAAGAGCACATATCTTGTTCCTCTTATTAGCAAAAAAGAGGGCAATTAGATTCTAGCAAGATTCTCAAAAAAAGCAATTAGATTCTATGCAAGAAAAGGCGGGAAACAGTTTGCTTAACTAATCATTCATTTATTCACATCATACCATACCTTACTTCTTTAAATTTCTGATAAACAATTCTATATCACGGTTATGAATATTTCTTGCAGATTTTTTTTCATAAATTAATAATTTCACAAGAAACTTCCCGGGTTTCCGTATGATCGTTTAAATGAATTTACTTTACTTTTCCTCACGAGCTACCGATCACTCATACTCCACGTGAACGTATACTTTTCTTCATAGCCAAGCAAATAAGAAATCTTTTCTGCATAGCTATCAAGGCAACGGGAATATGCTCTCATTTGAAGTTAGGAATTGGAACTAAACCGACATAAAACAATGAATGTGGAATTTTAACTTAGCTAGATTCTTTGACAACTGTCTTTCATTTTGCAATTTTACTCAGTTTTTTTTTTAATTCAGAATAACTGAATTCTGGTGAGAGCTCATTTAAGGAAAAAACTTAATTTCATAAGGAAATTTTAAAAAAATAAAACTATTGCAAAATCATAGTTGGAGGCAAAGTTACTTCCATACCGAATGATTCATTTGTTGCAAATATTCAATGCAATGAAATATCTAAATGCAATTCTTTTGGGTGAACTTTTAAATAATTTTAAGTTAGAAAGATTATTTAAAATACGCTATAGAGTTTTTAGCTGTCAATGAAATGCAACTGATAATTTTAGCATCATCTATTCATCTAGAGCTGCAAAAGGTAACCTGGTAGCACCACGTGTAGCACAATATTTTATAATATTTTGAGACATCATATTAACATTGCAAAATATTGTAAATATTTTTAATATGATACAATATTGTACAATATATATGGTACTAGGGTAATGTAATAGGCAATATAAATTATTTTTGTCCTGGTGTCAAGTGGATTTCTTACATTAAGTCAGGGTTGTATTTATTAATAAGCATTTTTAGAATATTAATTTTAGACTTGATATTTGCATTCCAGTACAAAATAATATTTGGTGAGTTTTAAATGAACATTATTGAATCCAATTTTTCACGTGCATATAAGTAAGTACATGTATATTAATTTTTTTATGTATATTTTAAAAAGTACATGTATATTTTCTTCTATCTTTTTTTTCGCCTCTTGTACCGTAGCCAACATTTCTAGAATTTAGATAAATAGTTGTTATATTTGCATTAAAGCATCCAGCATTGCTATAATTTTGCTAACTTTTTGTTTTTAACTTTCATTTGGTCTCCATTAAGCATGCGGGTTCTGTGGCGCCATCTATTGTTAAATTATGTTATGACAATTTTGAGCATAGCTAACATTTATGCTCAAACTGATTTTTAACTGACTGATTTTTGCTAAAGGATTTATTTTCAATTCATGACTATGTTGTTTTTTTAGTTTAGTTTAAAAAATTCCGAAAAAATAATTTCGAAATATTCGAATTCTCTGTATGAAACCATGTCATCTGCCTTTTTTACAATTTATACAGGAATATATTTCTGCTTTTCTTTAATAAAAAGTCTTTGTGGTTAATTTGTGTAATTTGCTTCGCATTTTAGATAACAATTTTGATTTGGCAGATAATGGATCTATGGATTGAATTTATAGCACTAAGCCACAAAATTCCTTCAATTGAGACTCTTAGATATTTTATGTGTTCTACTTTAAAAATGTCCTTCTCAATTTAAAAGAAATATGGAAAGGGTCCTTTTCGTTTCGGCTTGAATGAGTCCAACGACTTTTTCAACTAATTTTTCTTCCTTTACATGGATCATATGATCAATGTGCAATCCTTTCACTGATCAAATGAAAGATTTTTTTATCTTTGAGGCGGCACTCCACTGCGGAAAGTGTTTTGTGTAAACATTTATGAACGCACAAAAATGGAGCTTCAATCATTGTCGCTTTCACCAGCACTGCACTTGTGTCGTGTAAAAATATATTTTACACATTATTTTAATGCTTCTTTAAAATTTTAGTTCAATGCGAATAATTTAATTATTCCATATATATATTTTATTTGATAAAGAGTCGTGTGTGTAAAGTGTTATTGCAAATAGTATGTTTGTGATATTTAAAAAAGTGTTGGCAACAACCATTTTTATTTGTGTGTGTGTGTGTGTGTGTGTGTGTGTGTGTGTGTG
>JAPMOQ010046387.1:38895-83783 GCA_026543055.1 Argiope trifasciata
CTGTGTGTGTGTGTGTGTGTGTGTGTGTGTGTGTGTGTGTGTGTGTGTGTGTGTGTGTGTGTGTGTGTGTGTGGGTGTGTGTGTGTGTGTGTGTGTGTGTGTGTGTGTGTGTGTGTGTGTGTGTGTGTGTGTGTGTGTGTGTGTGTGTGTGTGTGTGTGTGTAATGATATTTTTAACATCCAATTTAAATCCAAATTTATTTCTAAAACTTTATCTTAATTTAGCCCATAGTAACTTCATTCTAAATTATTCTCTTGTTTCCTAATCCGATTCCATTTCTCTAAATTAATTCAAGAAATGCTTTGTAAAGTTCAGTCAGCGATTCTCACAGTGAGAGTGAACGATAAAAATTGCTGATTCAAACATGCCTTCACTTGTTTATAAATTGTCATCGAGTCATCCTAGCTTTTCAACTGCCAGAGGAATCGGTTCCAAGACCAGTTTTCTTAATTTAAACACTGGTTTTGAAATGCGACAAATTTACTTAAAAACCATTAAGCCCTAATAAATTGGATTTGAATTTTTTAAATATTATTTTAGAAGCTTTTATTTATCTACTATTTGCAAACTACGTTATTAGTTGTTTTTTTTTTTTTGTGTGTTATTTTTATGAGATTTGCTTTTCTCCAGTATGACGCATGCACATACACATCATCTATCAAATTCACCATTCAGTTCCTTATGATCCTTCATTTTGAATCACTTCTCAATAAATTGATGTATTTGATTTCCTTATTTGTATGTACATTCAATTATACTTTTTTTCATTATTATTAAGGTTTTTAACATGCGAAGTAATTACTTTCGGCTCCTTTATAATCTTCCTCATAATAAACTTTCAGGAAGCAAAATTTGCTTGACTCAATTTTGTCATTATTCCCATCAATAGCAGTAAAGAAACAAATCTCATTGGTCAAATTCTTGGCTAGTTCCTTAGCTGCAAATTTGGGAAAGCGGTATTTCTCTTTTCAGTCAACATAGAATCGACGCAGAAATAATTACTTATACTTTTTTTATATCTCAGTAAAGAAGAAGAAAAAATATTCCAATTTAGTATGCATAGATAATTATTTCTCACATTTTTTTTTGTTATAATAAACAGAATCTCATAGCAGATTGTCCGGTCCCATTAACAGTATTAATTTAATCATGTAAATGAACTTAAAATTTATCAACTTAGTTTTTGATAAATGAAAATGTTGATTGCTACCAAAGTTCAAGAAATGCATTAGTTTTACAAAACAAGAAAAGTAATGAGTAGCAACTGTGTTTGAACTAAATCTAAATAATATTTGAACTAAATTTTCAAATTATAACATAAGGAAATTAATGATTTTGTTTTCAAAGCTCAGCTGCTAAAAATGAGGGAATTTCTAAATATTGTGAGTGAATCTCTAAATATTACGAGCTTTAGTTAATTTTTGAGCACTCTGCGTAGTTCCAAATTCAATTACAAATAAAATTAGTATTCTTTTTCGCTAAATTCAATAACTATAAATTACTACTGCATAATAATCAGATGCAGCTGCAAAAATTTTTTACTTGCTTTAAATATAATTTATTTCGAAAATTAGAATTTTTGTTAGCTTTAATATATTTATTCTATTGGTTTCATATTTAAGTATAGTTTTTATTTCCTAAAATTTAGGACAACTATACTATTTAAAACAAGACAAATATCATAGTCAACTTTCAAAAATTAAATATAAGTTCAACTAATTATAAACTATTCAAGATTTTGGAATTTTTGTATGATATCTTCCAAAGACAAAATATTTTTACACCACTTTAAAATTTCAAAAATTATCTTTTTAATGACATCACCCATAATTTAGAAAATATTTTAATGAAATTTCGTGATTAGAAATAATATCATAAATAAAATAATAAAGTTAATTTCCTAATTTCATCAAATTACCAATTGCGTCACTTTCCCATTGTTATATTTATAATTAATAAAACTTGCTTCCTTTAAAATATTTTTATATAGTTTTACAAGCCCACCTTTGTTTATACGCTACTAAAATTGTCTTTTTTAACGCATGTTCATAAAAAAAAAGATTTTTATTGTGTTTGAAAGATTTTGTACAGAGAAATATTTTTCACATAAAAAATTGCATATTAATACTTCCGGTCCATGGATAACGGATATTTGACATTTAGTTTTACTTTTAAATTATGTATTTTAAGTTTCATCAAAATTTGCAATAATTAAAATTTGGTTTTCTTTTCTATTAGGCATTTTAATTAGAAGAAATTTTGCCTCATTACAATATGTATTATTTGTAAAATTCTAGCATTTAAAACTTTTAAATGATATTTTTTGCATATTTCTAATTGCTGGTTTTTGAAATTTAGTTTTTATTTCAGATTATTTCATTTAGTGTTTTCAAAACATAAAATAACTTTTATCTATGAATTTATGTGAATGATTAATAAATTTCTTATCGGTTGCTAACCAGATATTAAATATTTTTATTTTTATTGTTAATTATTTTTTGCTCTTTAGATTAATACAAATATTTAATTCAAAGTATTAAATATTTAAATGCTTTTTTTCGCAAAAAAAAGAATAGGGAAATCAATTTTGTATAAATTTCCTTTTTTAGTTCATTTTTTTTTTAATTTTATGAACTACAAAAGTAAAATCTGTTTATTTTTGATGGTTTCACAGACAGAGAATAATTGTTATTAATATTTGTTTAGTTAGAAATTGTTTCAAAGATTAAGTGCGTATGTGCATGCGCGAGCGCGTGCAAGATACATTATTTTGAAAACGTTAAATAATAATTGGAGCGATGTTCTAAAAATACTAATTAATAAAAAATTTAAGTAAACTTTAAGTGATGTTAAGCCTGCATAATTCCCCAAAACATTAATAGGTAAAAAAAATTATATATCTTTAAACTCAAAATATTATGGTTTTAACAATTCCAATTCAATAATTTAATTGTTCAGCAAATTTTTCTCCTTTATTTCCCACAATAGGATATATTGAAATTCAACCATTTTCATGTCCCATCAAATATTAAAAGCGTGATTTTCTTTCATTGTTGAAAGCCAAGGAAAATAGATTGTGTGTTGTTTGCGTCTGTTTCAGAAATGCCTTTTGCTGCAGACAAGTATTGATCATCTTTAAGCATTCGTTAAGCATTATTAGGCAAAAGGTTGACCATGCGTATTGGTGATCAAATAGCCAAACCCAGTTTTGGAAGATAAACAAACAACAACGTTACAGTTGCAGACAAATCAAATTCATCACATCATATAAGCCTCTAAAGTTTTGCTTAAAACACAAATTCTATTTAATATATATGACTTTTACATGAAGTGACAAATCAAAAATAGATTTTGTAATTTGTTATTTTTTTGTACCATTGTTCAATCCAGAAGGCACAGGCGCGGATTTCCGAAAATTCACTCTCATTTGTTAATAACAAGTTTCTATTATTAAAAACTTCTTGAAATAAAATTAAAACAAAACGGCTACAAACACTAAAACGAAAATAAATAATTTAATTTATCTGTAATTAAATCCACCCATTCGCATATTATTGACCTCCATGGAGATGGAGTTATGTTCTGCAAAAGAAGAAAATGGCGTGAATTAAACCTACTTAGTTAACGCTAATTATTAAGACAGGAATGTTCAATCACTAATTTAGAGCCGTTTATTGTAAAGAAATGGGATCGATAAATGTGTGAGGTGTGTAAGAAATATTTAGCAACATTTTAACTTACACGTAATAGACACTTGCGAAAGATAATAAGACGTTAACTCCTTTCCTGGCACGACTGACGTAAATAGTCCATATTTCTTTCCACCTGGGTTGGGTGATCTTTTTCTGTCTGAAGTGCGTTCTTTTATTTTACAAGACCGGCAAAGAGCAGACTAGAGTACAACATGCGAACGTCCCATCAACTACAGAGATTGATTCAATCGAATTTCAAAATCTTTTTTTATTTGTAATTGGGTGGAAAAAAATTCCTTGAAATATTTTAGTTTGCGAAACTGAGATGTGATAATGAACTAATAAAATCTAACAGACAAGTATCTGAATGAAAAAAACAATATTAAATGGCATAAACTTCATCAATAATTACAAAAGTTTTAACATCAGAGCAACGAATACTTTAACATCATTAGGACGAACAGAAATAGCGAGCAAACGGCAAATGAATTTATTCGCATATATTTCGAAATATTATTAAATTAAAATTTATTTTTCGCAGAAAAAATGTCTTACGTTGATGTCGAGATTATAATTATGAATGTTGACATTAATTACAGATTATAGTAATGAAATACATTTACAAACATTATAAATTTATTTTCCAATTCTAATTGAGTTCATAGTTTGTTTTTTTTTGTATCTTTATAATATTTACTGCTGCTTCGTTTACACTTTTACGCTAAGGTTGATTTCTTTTAAATTTAAACGTGGAATAATCTGTGTTAAAACTTGCAGATCTTTATCTTATCCGATAACGTATCTTGGTTAAACTTAGAAGTCTGTTCTAGATAGCCAGCTTAACAACATAAGCCAGCAATATTGCAGTCGGGTATTTTTACTAAACATCATTAATTTTCACGACAATTCTGCAAGTCAATCCGTTAATTGTTAATTGTTTATCAATCTGTAAGACCGGACGGAAAAGAAACTTTTCTAACTATGCTAATAATATTTGTCTTGGGAGAAAAATTGATGAATTTTAATAACAACATAAGCCATCAATATAGCAGTTGGGTATTTTTACTAAACATCGCTAATTTTCACGACAATTCCGCAAGTCAATCCGCTAATTGTTAATTGTTTATCAATCTGTAAGACCGGACGGAAAAGAAACTTTTCTAACTATGCTAATAATATTTGTCTTGGGAGAAAAATCAATCCATTAATTGTTCCTTGTTTATCAATCTGTAAGACCGGACTGAAAAGAAACTTTTCTAACTATGCTAATAATATTTGTCTTGGGAGAAAAATTGATGAATTTTAATAACTATCTAATAAATGAGTAAATCTATCTAAGTAAATCTATCATTCTTAGAGCAATATTTTTTTATATTTCTAAAAGGAATTCAAAATAAAGATTTTAAAGACCCAAAATGCCCAAATATAAACTTAATTCCCTTGCTCATTTTAATTACATATTTTACATTCTAATTACATACTTCAAAAATAATTCCTTAATGAAATTTCAAGGAAGAAGAGATTTGATTAGTTGAGTATCTGTCACCATCCAATGAATTTATGTTTTAATATAATAAATTCTACCACAATGTTTTCAGTTTATGATATTACATTGAGAGCTCACTAGATTACTAAAAACAAATTAAATAGCTTTGGTAAGATGCTTCATTAGCAGTTTTCTTCTATATTTTCCAAAAACAACAATATTCCAATTGTACTTAGTTCTCACCTTATTTGGACGTAATTCTCGATTGCATAATTGCTTTTTGCTGCTCTCAATAGAGGGCGACATTGTTCTGAAAACGATATCTTGCTCATTTGGTTACAGGATGAAAATAACATTCGTCGGTTTTCGAGATCAATTCTGTTAATTGCTGTTGGAAAGAAGAAAAGGCTGTGATCAATAATTATTTAATTATAACTAAAGTGAATGTGTGCGTGTATGCATTTGTATATATGTGCTGGCGTTTTACAGGCCAAACTGTTAGACCTACAGCAATCATATTTGGTTTTGATTTTATTTGATTTAATGGAGTTTCATGGCACAAAAGTCATTCTTGATGCTGCTGCACCAAGCTACCATATTTGGAACTTGTATAACTTGGAAGTCGGTAATGTGCACTTCCGGGCGATTTTTTTTTTAATTTTTTAATTAGAATTTCAATTTATTACAAACTAAGCGAAATTTTAAGGCTTTTCAGCTAAAATTTCCCAAAACATAACAGCACAAAATTGATTTTTTACATCATACTGTAGCTCAAAAAATAATCTTTTCAATGGCACCAATCTTTGAAGCTACAAATTAATTTTCAATTTTTAATTAATTAAAAATATTTTAATCATTTTTACTTCAATAATTTATTTTGCACAAAATAAAATGAATTGTAGTCGGGAAAAATTAACTTTTATTCACTTGTCCATCAAATTGGCTAAAACTCAAATTAAAAAACAAGTCAACCATGAAAAGAAATTAATCATATAAAAGTTTAATTTTTAGCACATCTATGTAAGAAATGAAATAAGTATAAAATATATTTTTTTAAGACTAAATGCATGGACAAGTTTTATGGATATCTCATGGTTCTTATATTATTAATTTAATAAAAGCAATTTTATTAAAGAAAATACGGCTTAATATATACAAGATATGAACTCTTATCAGGGCTCAACAAATAATTTGTACATTTTTCATCCTAGACATATATCTGCTAACAAAATGGTTTAAATGAAATAATTATGTTTTACGTAATTTTAGTCAATAAATTCTCTGTTGAATTTTTAATTTTTACGTATATCCTTAGAACTGTTAATCATATTTAATAAAATATTCTTGAGACGCTTATATTTTAAATAAAAAGAGGTGCATTCCAACCAACTAAATCAATCACTAAAGCAGGAAGATTTATGAAAGTCTTAATATAATTATTCTATATAAATGGTCGATTTTAGATAAGTTCATCGACCGTCTCAAAGAAGCCAATCATCTTCCAAGGTTTTAAAGAGTGATTCGTCTACGTTATGTAAATTTTGATTGTTCTAAAATTGCAATATTCAAAACTTAATAAGTCGGTCAGATTTGACCGTAGAAAGTAGAAACATTTATTAATTTATTTAAAAGCTGGAGTGAAAGAATATGTTGTGTTATATGATTCTTTAAAAGTCCGTCTAAAATGCAAAATTCATATTTTTTTTATTAGGCCGTGAAAAATAAAATATTGTTATTGAAATCGTTTAAATCCTTTTGAAATTAAATCTAAAAACTGAATTTTACGATGAATCCAGGAACTTTTTGTTGCATAAGTCTTTGAGATATTATAAATTATTTTGTAGTACACGTGACTTCAAAGCCAAACGACTTTGATTTCAGTTCTCTGATATTTTTCAGACATGCTTGGTTTCGATAAAAAAATGTTTTTATTTTAACTGTAGTTTAATTATTTCCACTTTAATTTAAAATAGAATTTTATGGACACTGGCAGAAAATTAAAGAGTGATGCGTAGTACAATGGACAGAAAATCTTAAGGCCAAATGAATTATATGATGGCAGAAAATTTGATGCTTTATTTTGCTGTAAAACTTATTATGAGGCAATTTTACGTAAAATATTGTTTAAAAACTTTAGCTAGCATTAATAATGGCGAATAGGCTGGTCGCCAAAGGCAATTAGTCAACAACAATCAAAAGTAACATTTTCTAATAACGCTTATATTTTTGAATGTTTGCAATACTAAAAATAGCAAGTTTGATATAATATAACGATAGTTCTATATAAATACATTCGTTTATTTTTTTAAACTAAAATTCATAATTAAGATTACAGACAAGGCAGAGATACAGATGAGAATTTAATAGTTATTTTCTTTTTTATAGCCTGATCTTATATAAAATTCCATAGAAATAAATGTATTTGGTATAGAATGATCAAATCGGATCGTCTATTGCAGAAACTTTTCATCCAAAAATTGATGGGCATTTATGGAGGTGGTGCACAACCTGAAATAAGACAACAGGTTGCAGATTTTTCAACTGTTTCATAGTAAATTCTTTTAATATATCTAGATAAATATTACATTTGATGGCAATATCGCCGAAAAGGAATAGAACAAAGATTTAATTTTGAATAAGTTCACACCACACATCGACCATAGGACTACCAATTCCTCTATACTTTAATTTTCAAAAATTATAAATTATAACAATGCATAAGTAAAATAGCCGGAAATTAGAAAGTAATATGACATTTCTTTCTTCATTTTACTGACAAACAGATTAAACAAAGAAAAACTAGGTATTTACAACTGATTTCAGCGAAAGTTGGGTAACATTTCAAAATCTGATTTTTTTTTTTTTTTTTTTTTCAAATGGCGACTGAAGATTACATTCTGAATAGAAATTTTGAAGAATTCTTCTGCTTAGGTAAGGAATGTGGTTTGGATTACCAGATTTAAATTTAAAACTTTATTTTCGAATTTCTCAGTTTCAATGTAATTTTGAAAATAATTCTCTGTTTCTCAACTAACCAATGTTTTATATCGAAGTTAAATATGTCATAAATACAAGATTTTCTTCCATATCTTCCCTCCAAACTCATTTTGTTAGTTTCCTTTCGTATAGTAGATTGTATCTTCGAAATAGACTTGTTGATCAGAAAAAAAAGTCAAAGAAAAATTATACTTCTTGAAAACGTTTATAAAATGGTAATACATCGAACTTTAATCAGATGCTTCTCATACGGTGCATATACAGTGCACAATTCAAAAGTGAAACATTAATAAATTTTTAATTAGTCATCTATACTTATAATAAAGCTCAATGTGTGTGCGTGTGTGTGTGTGTGTGCGCGCGTGTGTGTGTGTGTGTGTGTGTGTGTGTGTGTGTGTGTGTGTGTGTTGGCGTTCTATAGGCCAGACCATTGGACCTACAGCTACCAAATTTGGTACATGTATACCTTGGAGGTCCGGAATGTGCACCTCGGAGCCCTTTTTTCGAATTTTTAATTAGAATTTGAATTAATTAAAATTTAAGCGAAATTTCGACGATTTTCCGCTATAACTTCCAAAAATATGATCGCATAAACATGATTTTTACATCAATTTAAAGATTAAAAAATTAGCCTTCTAATGATATCAGTGCTTTAATGTAAAACTCAAGCTTCTATTTTTAACGAATTTTTAAAAAAATATTTTAACCATGTTTTTTTAGCACGTGACTGGATAAAATAAAAGAATACCGGAAATTCAAATAAAAAAAATTATCATCGCAAAATAAATCAACAGAAATGCAACTTTCAGCACGTGACTGGATAAAATAAAAGAAATATAAAATGTGATATTTTCTTTAAAAAATAAATGCGAAGCAAAGGTTTCTACAATCGTTTGCAATATCTATATCATTAACTCAATAAATCTTCTTTGTTTACAGTAAACCTGATTGAATTTAGACAGGATATGCATTGAAATCCCGACTTAATGGCATATTTATGTAATCGTTTGCAATATCTGTATCATTAATTTAATACTTTTTTTCTCTTTCTCGCTTTCTTTAAAAACACGTATTTAATATTTTTGCAACATCATCGAAATTTTTTTTTAATATTTTGGAAGCATAACCGATGGTTAAAACTGACTGATTTATAAAATTAAAGAATATTATTAGGAAAAGGTGTACTTTTAGAATTTTCCGTCCATCATCTTAAAGAAAATATTAATTTCAGGTCAATCAAAGCCCGGAATTACTTCAAGGCTATTGAAAATGTGATTTAATTGAAAATATTAGAACGCTTTACTCATGGCGAACCAGCTGGTCGCCAAAGGCGGCTAGTATACAATATTTAGCTGCAGATAGGATAAAAAACAAAACTGAATTTTATATAGATTGTGATTTCATAATATCGACCTTTTTATTGAGAGGTTCGATTAATATATACTCAACTTCAAGTTAAATCCCATTAATTATTTTTAAAGTTGGACATCTACAAAAATTATTTTTTATATATTTTACATAGATTCTATATTAGAAATTACAAATGAAGCTTGGAACAAATTATTTTCTAATAATCAAAAATTTTAAATGTTCTTATTTCACTTTGTAATATTGATCACAAGTGATAGCAATATAAATTGTTCGCAATATTCATAAATTATCATATCTTCTGCTACATAAATCTAAACATATAACATTCAAATATTTACTATTTTTGATAATTAAATTACACAGGATACTCTATTACTATCAGAAATAGAGTATCAATATTTCTATCAGAAATAGTATTTACTATTTCTATATTTTCTTTCAGTAAATTATCCAAATTCAATTGACCTTTCACACACTGAACTCGTGAGTTAAAGAATACTCTCCATTCCGTGGTGTCAATTGAATTTTTCTGAAAATTTAAAATTTCGCCAAGTTTAAATTTAATCTCACATAAATGCTACTTTACAATATATGCTAATATACTTGCTAATTATGCTTTAATCGATAGTCTTGTAGTATTTTTACTCATAATGTTTATTTCAAAACACATAAATTAATATGTAAATTTCATTTTAAATGCATACTCAACTCGCCTTGTGGTAGGAAGGACAGGATTCATCTTTCGAAGCTCGAAGGGAAACGTCATCTTTTCTTATTCTTCCGAGACAAAAATTTCAAACTTTAATTCTATGCTGAAGAAGATGACTCAGATGATCGTATCATAAGGATCTGTCAATGTAATCTCATCATCTCTATCCCAAAAACTTCCACAGGATTGTCAAAAGCAGAACCAGAGTAAGTACTTAGAGCACAAAACTAAGGTATAAAATAGTTGTATTAGGAGAGGGAAAAAGTATTTTTTAAACTCTCTTTTCCAGGATTTCCTATAAAAATTGACCCGTAACTGGAGACACGAATTTACCCACGCGGCCAGAGACATGGAGCCAAAATGATTCCATTGGGATTTTTTTCTTTTGTATTTTGTAAACAGCGTTGGAATTCATTTAGGAGACAATGCATTTGGGAAATCATGAAGTTAATCAAAAGTATTAATATTAAAAATATTATATGTTATAAAATTAAATATTGGAAAATGTTATGAGAAAAGTCTAGACACTCTTAAAGCATTTACTTCGTTTAGATATTAAGGAATCACATTAAAGCTAATAACTAATAGAATTTAACAAACAAAAATGAAGAACATATTTTTTTTTAATTACTGTAAGAGTATTTCTTTATTCTTTTAGCATTATTCAAATTTAAAGCAGTTTCAGAGACATGGAGCCGATGACCCATTAAAAAAAACTTTGAAAAAGGATGACACGATCATACGCACGTGTTCATATTAAAGACTTTTACCAACATAGGGCTCTAAGAACCACTAGACGGTACTGTGAAGATTATTGTATTCAAGGCCAAAAAAATAATCACGTCATAAGAGTAAATAAACAAAACGGAGCCATTTTGAATCCCGACTTCACTTAAAAGTTAAAATAATTTTTATCTATTAGATATCACATATCATATTATTTCTCTCTAATTGTTAACTCTGGGTTTATATTTACATTTTTTCTTAATATAATAATTTCTCAAAATTTAAATAAGTATTTAAGTTCTCCACACACTTCGTCACTGGAAATAGATCCATGAACTTTTGAAGATATGTTTTTATTATTATAATAATAATAGAGTGGGGAAGGATGTATCGCCGCAATACAAACAATTAAGCGAGAGAATCATAAATAAGCTCATTCGGGTGGATTGTTGTTCATGGAGTCTTTCCATTAGTCAGCAGAAAAAACGAGTAACGCTTTGTCTAAGTTAACATATTGTTTAGAATCTGAATAAGAAGAATCGGAAATCATTTTCATTAAAAATAATATTGATAACTGCAGAAATTAAAAACATAAAAGCTGAGCTGAGCTGATAAATGCAATGAGTTGCAATTAGTTCAATACGCTCTTTACTTCTTGACACTGACTCGAAATTTATTTCAAGTTCGCATTGCAGAATGAGGAAAAAAGACTCCTGAAAAGGCTCCTGATCTTTCACAAAAAAACATCATAGAATTGCGTTTGAAAACGAATGCATTACCGGGTTTCGCCCGTTATACATTCTGGTTCAATTTGAAACTTTTAATGGACAGAACTTATTTGCTATTTAATATTATTTAATTACAGCATAATATTTGACAATAACTAATTAAAGATAAGGAAAGCATTCGAAATCTTGTAAAATATTTCCTATAAAATAACACATGCAGAAGGTTCCATGAAAGCTTATATAGTTAAATCTGCAACTCAATATTATAGTAAAAGTAACTTGAAACCAATAATCAGTTTAAATTTATACTACCAACTCTGCTGATTTTAATTTGCTAAAATCTTATTATTTCTTTTTAATATATTCTAGTATAGTATTTCTGCATTCTTTAATTCCATTTAACTTCTAAAATTAAATCGATGAGTAATTATTAATCTTAAGGCTATTAATCTAGTGTTGAATTGATATATTTCTTCTTTATTAAAATATATGCCATTGTGTTAGAATTTTTTTTGAGAAAGAATTTGGAATTTAATTTATTTATTGCAAAGCATGTTTGAAGATTCTTTTGTAACTCTCATTTCAAATTTTTAATATTCGATATTAAAGAATAAAAGATAATCCAGGCTTTCTGTTCTCTTACAAAATTGCCACTGAAAAAGGAGTATTAAATTTTGTATCACTCTTACACTATTTGGCGCATTCCGTTTCTAATTACTGGCACAATCTTTTATCCAATGTAGAACTATATGAGAATGACTAAAACTATAAATATTACATTTCTTGATTTTGAAAGGCGTTTTCAAATAATTATTTATTCTTGCAGTAATGTTAACTGAGTTCTTAAAGAGGAAGAATTATTTTTAGAGGAGTTAATTTGCTTTTGACAACGCGACGGATATCTACAGAATAGTGAGAACTTGAATATATCCTAGGCAACCATATAATCTGATACTGGCGTCAACTAATACTACCAGTATCATATCTTCTGTATTAATAACTGAACTATTCAAAAAATATTTGCCTGATATATTAATGCTTACAAGTTCCTCAATTTAAGAATATCAAAACTAAAATTTATTTCTTAATTTATCCGATACCTCACAATTTCAGTAGCTGTTAAATTCTTATGATTCTTTTAAACTTCTTCTAAACTTAAATTCTTAACTTAGATTCAAACTATTCAAATTAAAACTTAGATTCTTCTAAACTTAATTCTGATTACATATGCGGAAACTAATACAATGAGTTCATAAACTTAGGTTAAAATTTGTAAAATGTGACTCTTACTATTTTGCATTCATTAAGTTGGTTTCTGGATTATTTAACATCTCACTTTAAATTATCTTGATGTTTATTCCAATTAAAAGCTATAATTTTTAGTAGTTTCTATTTTAACTATTTGCTTCAATATCTAATCCGTTTTTAACCCATATATTTTACAACTCTAGAATTATTCACCATTTTATGTATCTTTCAGTATCGCTGCAGAGATAGCAGACAAATAAAAAGAAGTTATTGTCATTTTCAGCTCTATGGAGAAGGCTAACTACGTACAGGAAGCAACGTACAACGTTACCTAACGTTTCTACATCACTATGTTTCTCTTAATATTTTTATTTGATATTTAATAATCGAAGTAAGTCTAAAAAGTGACTAACAAATTCCGAAAGGTAAGAGTTACATTTTGTAAATTTGAAATTGTGAATTTTCATTATTTCCAAGTAAATAAATATTATATACTTTTTTACATTTTTCTCATTCAAAATAGAATGAAAATAGCCAATTATATCTGTTCCTAGCCCTACTTCACGTTATCTGAATCGTAAAATGGTAAATCTGTTATGTTGATGTACAAGTTGAACCCCGTATTTAAATATATATTTTAAGATTTTGCACTAAGACCATGAACAATATGCACAGTGAATATTGCCTCATGAGGACGTATTATAAGACTATGAGGCATAAAACTGCTACTCAGCTCTGTCATGATAACAATTATTTGTTAAAGCATTTCTTTAATTACTCTCGTTTTTAATTGCGCATTAAATAGTTTCTTGTATTATTAAGTAACCATTGATCATTATTTAACTTGGTTCTAACTTTAAAATTCTATGTTTAAGAATTAACCTTTTATAATTTTTTGATATATATTCTTACCACTGAAAAAGATTTTTTCATGAGGACTCAAAAAAGTATTTTAAAATGATAAATAGGGTTATCAGATACTTAATATTCTGTGATGGTAAATTCATGAGCCACATAACAACTTCTGGATACGAGTGTACACTTTTGTCTAACGGTTATGTCATACGGCAACGTACCCAATGGTCCCGAGTTCGAATCACAAAAATGCACAATTCGATTAAACTACCATTATAGCTCAAAAACGTATTAAGTCTATTGTTAAACATCATTTAAAGTCAAAATTGGTGAATATGCTTACCGCTGCCCGTTTACGACGTAAGGTTTTTCGTAGCGACATTTGTCATTAAATTTTAACTCCTGAAAAACATTTCAGACATGAAACACCATTCTGTTGTGTTCCTTACGTCTAAGATATTCCTATAGTTAGTTATCGTTATTTGTAATTGGATTTATTTAATTTAAATTCGACATTCATTTTCCAATGAACAAAAAAAAAATTCTAAATCTTCCTGTTAAATGATTTTATACATATTTTGGTGTCAGTTTTGCATATTGATTATTCATTTTGTATGCCAATTATTGGAATACCGTAGTTTACTGCATTTTAGATAATTTCTTAGCGCAAAACCTGTCTAAGATGTTAATAAAATTACATCACTGAGATACTACTTAGTAATTACATTTCTAAGATAATAAAATTACATCAGATTGCAACATCTTTATTTTGATGCAATGTAGCAAATCCAGCCAGCCAGTCTAATAAATGCAAAATGAGCTTCAAAATTATTCATATTACTGAATTAGAATTCCTAGATTTATAAATTTATAAAAGTGTATAAAGATGTTTTAAATTACCTAAAATTGATTGATAAATATACTTACCAATGAGCATTCGATGATATTATTTTATCCTTAACGCTTGGCGGTTAGTATTCTTACCAATTTCAGTTTACCAGGAATGATCTCTGGTAAGCATATTTACCACCTCTTATTTCTTAAATTGAATGGAAAATCAACAAACTTTTGATGGTTGAGTATTTACATCATCAGTTTATCATGATGTAACACTAAAAAAAATTATTTCACAGTGCCCTGGAATTATTCTCTATGACGGATTAAGCAATTATTATGTAGTGTTTTTTTTTTTTTTTCGTTATAAAATGGAACATATTTTCTATTTTCAAACTGTAAGTTTTTATTAAGTAAATCAATGACTACCTTCATCTCTTTAAAATAATAAACCACTGTCTCTCGAAATGAATTCTAACTACCAGAAAGATAGAATGTAAAAAATAAATAAATAAAAGCTGACTCATCTACTTTGCTAATGAAACTGTAGCATGTATTACTAACCGAAATGTTCCGAATCGAAAATCTTCGCTCTCAGAACGTTTCTCTAAACATCGTGTGATTAAAATAAATTCCTCGGTTACTTTTTGCCATACGGCCTGGTCGAAAGCCTCGCAAATAATTCATCCCGCTTGAAATATTTATTTTTTTATTTCTATCTGTTACTATTAGATTTTGTTTTCTCATCAATTCCAAGTGGTGTTATTTGACTTTTTTTTAAACTAAATCCTGCCATATTTTATACCTTATATAAATCTCAATAATTATACTTTTTGAGGAATTGGTTCTACTTTTAAGATTAACGAAATTAACTGAGAATTCTTCTTCTTTGTGGTTGTTTCAGAAAGAATAGATATATTATTTTTAATGCTCAAACTAATACAACAGCTCATATAAATCTGTTAAGCCATGGTCTATAAATATATTAAGCCATCTTTTTTTTTTTTTTTTTTTTTTTTTTCATTTTCAACGATATCGTAAATAATGAGGATTTTTCTGAAATTCCCTAGTGTATACGGTAGTTTTGTTTTACCTCAATTACATAATTCTTTATTTCAGGTTTGCTTTCAGATGAATAATAAAAATAATTTGGGATGCATTTTTGCGAAATTCTTCAACATTGATACGTGTTCTGCAAGGTGCTTTTTAAAACGTCCTGGCATAGGGACATCGTGTCTTCCCCTTTATCTGGGAGTCCCGGGTTTGAGTCCCAATTATGTTATGGTTTTTAATCTGTGTTCTGTCTGTGAGTAGTGTGAATGTGTTCCCCTGTAAAAAGATGTGCTAGTGAATGTGAAGCATGATGTAGCTAAACCGTATTCTTGGCTCTAGATCAGGGATGGGGAAACTACGGCCCGCGGGCCAACTCCGGCCCGCCGGAAGGTTCTATCCGGCCCGCGGATAGTATTTTAATTTGCCGGTCATTGGCAAATTAAAAGAAATATTCATATATTATATATCCATCTCCTTTTCTACTTTATTTAAATATTATATTTTTTCTTCCTTTTTTTCAAAGAGCTGGTAATAGCTGGTTCGAACGCAGATTTCAAGATTTCAGTGCCATTCAAGCAGAGTTGGATATTTTTACCATGCCATTCAAAGTAAATTGTGAAGCAGTGAGGTCAGATTTGCAGCTTGAATTAATTGAGTTGCAATCTAACAATCATCTCAAGCAATTGTTTCTAAATATGCCAAAGTTAGAGTTTTACAAATCATTATCGAAAGTAAGTTTCCCATATTTAATATCTCATTCTCAAAAAATCAGTGCTATGTTTGCTTCATCTTATATATGTTGAAAAAGTATTTTCAACTATGAACCTTAGAAAGAATTATTTCAGAAGTAGACTGACAGATGAGCATTTAGCCTCGTTCATTAGAATCAGTACATCTCACTTCGAACCTCAATATAAGGAACTTTGAAAAATGAAATCGCAATTTCATTCATCTCGTTAATATATTAAATTGTAATACTTGTATATTGTTTTTAAAATTTTAGAAAAATTCATCTTGGCCCGCCAAACTTTATTTTTTCGATTTTTGGCCTGCGATCGAAAAAGTTTGCCCATCCCTGCTCTAGATGGAGCTACCGAATAAATAAGGGACGCTAATTTAGGATTAAATCGCTGACAGCTTTCTGTCAGCCGGCTTGTAAAGTGCCATAAGTAACAACAGCAACACGATTACTAAAATTAAATGTTTCTTAATGCTCTCTTTTCTGTTTATGAGTATATATCAAACACATAAAAGGATCATATTCATTATATATGTTTCAAATAAAATTTCCTATTAAAGTATTAAATGCATAAATTGCTCATTCATATTTGAACAAGCTCCTATCACTTTTGAACCTTTCCTTTGGATTAATCTCTTATTTATGATTTTTACAGAATGTATGTGTTATTTATTCACAGAATGTGTTTGTGTGTTTTGATAATGATAAAACAATAATTGTTATTTATGATAAAAGAGATGAATTCAGCTGTCAAATAATTAAATAATTAAACTCTGTAATTGTCCCTCTGATCTTAACTCTAAAATTTTCAAAAATTTAATAAATTTAAAACAATTTGTAATAACAAAATTTCATTTATAAAAGCAACAAATAAGTTTATTAAAATTTAAACAATTAGGATTTTTTCAAAAAATTCTGCGATATTGATATTTTAATTTTTTAAAAAGAAATGATGAAATATTAATTTTTAACCAAAAATAAAAGACTTTCGGTTACTAACTGAATAGATAGCGCTCAGAACCTCCATTTATCTATTTTTTCTCTGCTTAGCACAGTATTCAAATCAAATAGCTGATGGGATGCTATGGTTGAGATTTCTTCGCCTGTTGCTGGTATGTTCGTTCCTTTTAGTTTTCTTAATTATTGAGTAGAATATTTTAATTATTGATTGATATTCTTATGTAGTTCTATTTTATATATGTTTGTATATAATTTTGCTTTATTTGATGATGTTTTTAATGTTGCTTTGTTTTGTGTCTTTGCTGTTAAATTGGTGTAACTCTTTAGCCTTAATTTTTGGGAGATTTTCGGCATACGAAGGGGCAATGCTATTGGACATTGACCGATTTCTCACAAAAAAAAAAAATCCCTTATTTTAAAACCTTGCCTGATGGTGACCCTTGAAAAAGTCTTCAGGCCGGATTCTTTTTCTGTTTGTTGTAATTTTAATTATTTAATATACCTTTTTAATGAAGATTATTGCAATCGTTAAAAATTCGATATTAATATTTTTTGAAATCTCCACGTCTTAAACCTTATTGAGATTGAAAAACGCATTTTTGGAAAATGCCTGTCCATCGAGGACATAGATAATTTAAACACGCTTGGAGATACATGGATGAAATTTGGTATATACTCTACACACCAGATTTGTACATTTCTATAAAAGTTTTGGGCAAACTCTGTTCTGGGGATTTTGTTTCTCCAAATAGAAGCGAACACGATTATTGTAAAACGAAGAGAGCTAGATGTATAAAATCCAGTAAGCAGATTTAATATCTACAGTGTAGACACTTCTCAGATTTTGCGCTAAATCCAACTAGAGCTTCACCGTATGTTGATCTCGATCGATGTTAATAGTTATCGTATATGTTATTGATGTTCATAGTTCTCCAAATAAAGTCAATTCTCCCAAAATGTGATAGAAACCTCCAATGTGATGTAAAGACTGTATACCAAATTTCATTCACTCAGCTTAAAATGCTTTTGAGTCAGTTTGATTTTGATTTACTGAAAAGCATATCATAATGATATATTTTTAAAAATATATTTTCACCAAGTTATTAAAATTAAAAAAAAAAGTTTAATATAAAAAGGGGGACCTCATATTGTGTACTTTCAAGGACCGCAAGAGGTTTATATTCGCACTGAACACTTTGTAGTATTTGGACAGTACATCACGGTTGACATTAAGTTGATCGTGATCAACGGTTGGACCGCAGAGACATTTTGCATAAATATTTTGCGGACACCGCCTTTACTTAGACTTAAGACGCTCTTATTAAAGGAAACATATTTATTAACATTATAATTCTACATAATATTTTCTTTATTACTTGAGCAAAACAAAGTTTTACTCCTTCAAAACGACGTGATTTGCTTAAATAAGTTAATAATAATAATCATTTGTATAATAATAAAAAAATTGCATATCATTTAACATCTTTCTTTGGCTCTACCTGCTATTGTGAATCTGCATTTTTAGCGATTAATATAATTAAGGCAGCATATTGTTCTTGTCTCACAGATCATCTCTTAGAATCCAGTGGAAGATTAGCAGTTAGTAGTTATATCGATTGATTCAAGATCGGCGGACAATATGCAGACTAAGTCTCCTACTCACTATATCAACGAGAACCTTCAGATGAAGTGATTTATTCTCTAATGTATTTTGAACTGCTTGATGTTCAACGCGTCCTTTGCTGTTATTATATGTGTGGCTGTTATTATCACATTTGTATTTATGTAAGTAAGAACATATTCAGTATCTATTATTAAGTTTTAATAAATATTGTAGACCTATGCAACTGGGTGGACCGCGACATCTTAAAAAAATTAGAAATAGCCCGTACCATGTAAAAATCTGTCCACCTCTGGTTTATATTTATGCAATATTCACAATCGTTAACAAATATCTAGCTGGATATCATCAATGTTTTCTTCTGCATGTTACTTTTGCATAATAGTTATTACAATTATATGCAGAAATCAAGATCTGAATCATTCATATTGTCGAGCACAATTTCTTCACAAAAACTTTTACTATTTGCTTACATTAATTTTAACCATCATATTAATTGTATTTTTGTCTAAAAAATAGAGACACTTATATTTTGAGAAATTCTTATAATGAATATTAAATTGCAATCTTTGGTTATTAACATACATTTTGTAACCCGATTTTAAGAATGCTGTCCTTCGTTTTGGTTTAGGTATGAATTTTCCCGATACTTTTGTTGTAAAATACTTTTTCTCTTTGCAACGATTATTTTTACTGAATTTGCCTTTTCAATTTAAATGGAGGATAAGTTAGCCTTTTAATTTAAATATTAGCTGATGCCAGATTTCAAGGAAGAAAGAAACTTTTGATTGATATATATTAGAAGGTTAAAAGAAATATTATTAGAGGAATGGATTAGAAGAAAATATTTGGAATCTAAAAACAGAACATTTTATTTGGATATCAAATGTTGAGTCACTTTTAAATGATGATTTTTTTATTAATATTCTCGCTGATGAAATGGCAGATTTATCTCCTTCATTTCTCAGAGGCTTTTTTCATTCTTATTTTATTGGTGATATTTTGTTTTCATATATTTGTCCACATCCGGATAATCTGCCACTGATTTGACCTTGATGTGAGGGTTGTTTAGCCTACTTCTCTGTGATTTCACAGATAAAATTCTTCGCTTCTAGACAGGACAGTGTTGAAAGCCATAACATCAAGCAAGTGCAGTTTATAAAGAAATGTTAAGCGTAGCTTAATTCTAAACAAAAATTTAGCTAGAGTAGTAAAAATCGGGAACAGAAGTGTAAGCTATTCACAGTGGCATTGATTTTCAGTGATGAAATGACTTGACTGATAACAGAATTTTATTATTATTATTTACAGTCAATCACCCCTTTACCTCAGAAATAAACCGTATTAACAGGAATTAATGACAATCTAACTTTTACATAAGGAAACAATGGCCAATCAAAGTTCTAAGATTCTCCAAACTGATAAAAAAAAAGGCTAGAAATCTTTTCCATTATTTTTTTTAATATTTTTAAATTTTCAGGATTTTATATTAAAATCACTATTTATAATGTGTCATCCTCTGACTTCGACACATTCTGTTATGTAGTGTTGAACTAGGCCTATTTTTCTGCAGGACAACAAAGGATCATTTTCCTTTGTTGGTCTGATCTCCGTTTAAAATAAAACGTACTAAACGTACTTCTTAATTTTTTTATTTATTAAATGATAACAGGAATCTTTTATGTATTCAGAGTTCTTGTAAAATACGTCGAATTTATTATATTAAATTAGATCATAGGTGATGCTGATTCTGAACATTACCGCAATGTTTATTGTTTTTTACATTCATATATTCATCTGTTAATTTATTTTTAATCAATTTCCTAGTGAGAAACTTTTTCAGAATTATCTCCTAAATACATTAATTCTTAGACTATATAAGACTTGGGAACCGATATAAACAAAATTATAGCATTTATGATCTTCTTTAAATTCTTCGCTTACAGTTTCTAAATTAAATGTAAGTACTAACTAATTTGAGTAATGAGTTCTTTCTTATTACCATGACAAGCAATTCTTTTTGTAAATAACTTATTTTATTTCGTTTTTTCATGGTTTCATATTGAATATGGTTCTGGTGGTAAGGTCTCTATTTTCAATTTCAAATTCAAAATGCGATTCTACCGAGGACCCTTGATTTAAGCGTATATCTGCGCACGTTAAAACCGTATAGGCAAAACGTCCTTGCGCTTGTATGGTGCGGAGGTTTGGAGAAGAAGATCCCAGCCCAGATATCATCCTCGTCACCTGATCGTGGTTTAAAATTATGAGGTCCGTCTCAAAATAACTCTAAAATTGGGCGTTAATATAACTTAACTAAACATATTTCATATGAATAATATTTGATTCTTCAAAGTATATTTTTATCGTTGCGTACGTTTCTCCATTTTGATTTTTCATTAAGTTGAGATGACGAATCACCTTCTGTAAGTTAAAGTAGATCATATTTACATAGGATCATATAAATTTTGAATTTTCAAACGGAATTATGTTAATCCTCAAATTTAAATACTTAAATGATTGCTTTCGTTAAGAAATAACATGGTTTTTGAAATTACAGTTTTCGAATTATTTAAATTAGTTGCTTAATTTCTGCTTTGTTTTATCTAACTCTTTTAAATAATATTTATAATAATCTATATAGTATCATGTTAGTCTCATAAAGTATTAGACATGCTATAAATGTGACCAACAATTAAATATAATATTTATAATTTAAAAATTGATTATAATTTCCATCATACTATTGAATCAGTTATTATATTTTATTTTAAACGTTATTGTGTTCAGAGATTAAGAACAATCCAGTTCAAGTACTCTGTCAGTCCTTTCAACATATGGGAAAATAATCTATACACCTCTCTCTCTTCCTCTCGCTTTAATAAAAGTATTAAAAAAAGTCAATAAAATCACGTTTTAAACTTTAAAAATCGAAGAGGTAATAAAAACATATTAGGAAACTTAATGGATTTTTTTTTATTTAAAAAAAAGGGTTGATAGTACTTTAATTAATATAAACTTTGTATCAAAGTTGTAATTTTGATAGTTACAAAATTAAACATACAATTAATCTAATTCATTAACAGAAATAAATAAATAAATAAGATGAAAAACTTTTTGTTGCGCATTCTTTTACTTTCAAAACAATTGCTAAAGCCCAAGGCATTGAGTTCAGATGTATTGTTTTGCCTGTTTTGCTCTTTACTCATTCTTCATGTGCACATATTTTTTAACTTCCTTTTACTTTTTTTCAGAAATGTTGTTTTACACATATTATTTTTTAGAAATTTAACTACAATTTTTCAATAATATTAATGAATGGAGACTGAAATATACTGTGCAATAACAGTTTACAGTTATTTTATAATTTTTACTACATACATGTGTTTTCGCTCTTTTTATAAAATTTGTTTAACCCAATTTCTATACATTTTATTTTAAATTTTTAATGTATTTTAATATTTTACTTTATTTATTATATTATCGATGAAATTTAAATTCTTCATACCATCTGCAGATACTATATAACCCTACACAAGGATTGAATATCACCCATGTTTGACTATGGAAGAATTGATTTGGTGGAATAATTCAAAATTGCTATTCGTTCCAGTATCCTGAGACAGCCACTTTCTTTCCGACGATTCCATTGTCTATAAGTTGCGACGTGGAATGATGAGCACATTTCCGGTATTCTTCCTTTTTCTTTGACCTTGATTCCCGCCATATTAGATACTTTTTTGTTCAATTTTTTTTTCCTTGCATATGTGAATATCGTTCTGGATTTATTATTTTATTTTTGTTGAGTTTATTTTATTGTTAAATATAAATATAACCTCATATCATCTTTCTTGTTATCTCTATTTTGATAAATTAAACAATAGAGCTGGGATATTGATATATATCAGCTCTATGAATTAAACCCATCAAAATGCATGCGCCAAAGCATGGAAGGTTTTAAAATTCTTTGTCGTTGAGTGTGCGTGTGTGTGTGTATAATATATATATATATATCCAGAATCATCAAAAATTAAATAATTTCGGAAAACCGAAACTAATTAAATGGAATCATTGAATTTAAAATTTAATTCGGAATTAAACTGCAAAAAGTAAACAAAAACAGAAGTTAAATGAAATAAATATTTATGAAACAAATCTAAATAAAAATAATTTAGTAAACGAAACTAAAAATTATTTCGGATTCAAACAAGATTAAAATTTAAAAAAAAACATCGCTGTATTTAGTGAGCGCTAATGCAGCTACAACTTAAATACAGATGAATCTAAAAGTTAGCAATGTAAAATAAGCACAAAGAAATACGAAATAATCAAAATTATATATACTATATATAATTTTGATTATATATATATATACTATATAATACACATGAGAAAAAGGAGTGTAGTTTTCCTCACAGAGTGCGTTGGCATTATCATTAGCCATCCTACACACTTTTTTTTCTGCTGAAATATTCCTTCCCATGATTGAAGACAACAATGCAGCAATCTTAATTGAACTCATTTTCTGATTTTCATCTCTAAATGATGCGCTTCTAAGTAATCGATCGAAGAATTGACTTTTTCTTTCTATAATTAGTTCTGACTTTTTATAATTCTGAATGACTTTTTCTTTGCATTTATAATTATTCTGAGCTTCCGTTGTAATTTCTCTTAAAAATTTGCTTTCTTTTGTCAGTTTCTAGAATAACAAATTTCTTTCCACACTTGTTTTATTACAATGGCTCACTTTTAGAATTAAACTCCCATGAATATGAATATGAAATAATGGTGCACTGAAATATGAAATTTTTTATACTGGTTAGTTTGAGAAAATATATAACTGCCTCAAACAAAAATTGTTATAAAATGTATACTTAATTTGTAATTCTAAAATATGGAGAAAAATAAATTATCCATATTAAGTTATCATTTTATCGTGTTTCTTTTCATGTTTAATATATTTTTAAGGAACAATTTATCTTTTCCATTAGTATAAAAATTAAATGAATATTTTATGGCGCTATTTTAAATTTCTAATGAAAATCATGAATGATGTACCCTTAATTTTGAGAATGATTCTAGATGAAATAGAAAGATTTGTTTACCTTTTCGTAGCTCTACACATCCCATGGTGCATCAGTTACGCGGTAACTACATAGTTACTCATATTTAAATTCAGAGTAGCAACTATTAATTTAATAGCGTGCTTTATTACTAAAATATACCTTTATTATAATATAAACTGTTTAGAATGCTTTAAAAAATAAAGAAATATTAAATTCTTATTAACGAACTCAATAAATTGAAAGGTTAATTAAGAAATATCTTTTAATAACTTTAATTTTTAATTAATTGATCAATTTTGAAATCCACTGTAAGTAGAATAAAAAGATTTGTTTACCTTTTCATAGCTCAATACATCCCATGGCTCATCTCAGTGGCGCATAGATATCTGTATTTAAATTAAGAGTAACAGTTATTAATTTAGTAGTGTGCTTTATTATTAAAAGATACTCATTTATTATAATTAAATTTAGAATAAAAGAAATAAAGAATATTAAGTTCTTAATAACAAGCAAACAGAGAAAGTCAGCAGGGAATTAAGGCCTATTGCGATCCTTTGCATTGCGGATCATGGAATCGGTCTTTTAATAATTCTCCTACTTTGTTCGAATTGTTTAAACTTTAGTAACTTCTGTTGTTATTTAAATTAATTATCAATAATGATTTTCATTCTTACAATTATAAATATTTCATTATGAGCAAAATGAAATAAAGTTCCAATAAATGTAACATCAAAAATTATTATTTTACAGAGCTTGTCAAGCAGATAGTTATTAATTTTATATATAAAAATAATAAAAATGTAAAAACATTAACCTTAATTATTAATAACAATTTCCTATCATACAATTATAAACATTTCTTTATCAGCAAAGATTACAATGAAATAAAGTTCCAATAAATTTAGCATCAAAAATTATTACTTTACAGAGCCTGCCAAGCGGATAATTATTAATTTTTTATAACCAGATAATGAATATCAAATATTCCAATGTGTTACAATATATAAGTATCTATGCAATATTTTTTATGTGTTACAATATTTATTTTATGTGTTACAATATTTATTTTATGTGTTACAATATTATTTTATGTGTTACAATATTATTTTATGTGTTACAATATGTAATTAAGTAATATGCTCACAGTCTGACGTTTTATTATTTTGTAATTTTAAAAAATGTATTTCTTACAGATTTATTTATTTTACAACTGGCCTTCTAAAATGTTTCAACCAATCTGCCTGCGCCGCTTACCCCTACAATCCAGCGTTCCTAAGAAATTGTCTGTCGGGAATCCGCCTCTGCAAAGAGCAACATACAGAACTGGAATTTTAAAATAGTAAGTATTCGACTGTAGTATGTGACAGCATTATCTGGTCGGCCGCGATGAAATTTTCTGCTACCTTTCTAGTAAAAACCCATAACTTTAAGGTATCTGACTACGTTAAAAACTCTGGTTATTGACAACAGGGCCTAATTTTTTTTATTGTTATTCCTTGTAGTTCACACTTTACTCTTTGCTGAGAAGTTTATCTTTTCTAGGAAAAGGAAGGCTATCATACATGCTCACATATTTTTCAGTTAAAATTTGTCTTTAGCTTTAATTTTCTCAAAACTTTAATTCGCATAAAAATTCTTCAACATTAACGGGATATTCCCAAAACTAATAGAGGTATTGACATAAAAATTTCAGCTTGTGTTTTAAATAATATGGACGATGAAATGAACCGAAAGTTGTATTATTGGTGTAATACCTTTTCATTTATAGGTGTTTTTAGAAAAATTAAGTTGCGAATTTAAAGAAAAAATGCATATATACGCATATTTTTACCCCAAATTTCTTTTCGTCTCAAATTTTTTCATAGATTTTGTTTCATTTCATTCATCATTGTATTCTATAACTTGCGTGCAAAGAAAAACAGGATTTCTGCTTTATAATTCTGAGTAGATTGTTAACCGTTTTGGTTTAATTTCTTTAAAATTAACTACAAATTTTCCCATTTCACACAATATATTAGATTTTCAAATAAGTTTTTTTATTTATAATATTTATTATTGACAATACATCTAAAAACCATAAATAATTTCTAGAAATTCCAATTTTTCAAAAAATTTTCTTCGAATGTAGTCGGATACCTTCACAGTTTTTATTCCAATAATTAGATTATTTTTAAATAATTTTATCTCCTTTTTTTATCTTATGTTATGTTCTGACGAATGTATGAGTGGTATGTTCTGACAAATGTATGTGCTGCTTGATTCATATAAATTTTCAATTGCTAATGTAATGCTGCCCTTGGCTTTTTCGTAATTTTAAATCCATCTATCCCTTACAATCTTAATTTTTTTATACACAGGATGATTTAAAAGTCAAATAAATTTAATCTTAGGTCAGTCAAACAGAGACAAATCATTTTCCATCCACAGTGGTCAGAGCCGGCCTTCTGTATGAAGGGGCCCGAGTGCAAAAAACCATATGGGGCCCTAAATTTTTTGCAAAGTAAAAATAATAATAATAAATACGAACATTTGCATAATTATTTAATGCGTGATTTTGTTTTTGCTATTAATTACTTCAGGAGAATAACAATTCCTCCAAATTCTTTTTCGATACTTAGTATAACAAGAGCGTTTAAGAATTATACCCACACGCTTGACCAAAGATAATCAATCCTTTATTAATTTTAATTTGCTGAAAGAGGTTTCAACATTTATTATATTTCGTGAATGGCAATGTAAAGAAAAATTTTAACACAGCTAATACATTTAGAAACAAATTATTAAAATTATTAATTAGTATATATTACAATGTGTTGAGTGTTATTTACATCCATCTCATTCAAATCAAATCCCATTGCAAAGTAATTATTTGGGTTAGGTTTTTATTTATATCATTATTATAAAACATTTCAAAGATTTTAGAATAATTTTCTAAAGTTTTTGTGTCAGTAATAACTTTGAAATACTTTTAAATCTGTCTCCTATCCATATAATACCAGTATCCGTTACAGAACTAAAAAATAACATGTAAATTCCTCAACCAAGTTTTCTACAATTTCATCTCCTGATGTTCCGAAATATATTGGGTTGTTCGGAAAGTCATTTCGTTTTTTTTTTGTTTTTTTTTTTGTCAGAATGAAAAGAAATTTTCGTTTAATGAATAAATTATTTATTAAATTATAAAATTGCCATTCTGGTCTAATACCTTTTGCCATATTTTTGATAGTAACATGATTACACGCTCATAAAAGTTTTGATCTTTGCTGTAAAAAAAACTGATCGAGGTGGTTTTTGGCCTCCTCATTTGAAGGAAAAATTTTGCAAATCAGTTCTGGTACTGATGTACTGTTAACACATCTTCTCCACACATATTGGCTAATTTATTTCTGGCTTGACAGCATTTTTACCTTTTATACAGCAAAAAAGAAAAAAATGACGAAAATGCTGTTTATTGCTCTTCATATTTAAAAGGGCACCATCCAAAAACTACTGCGAAGAATCAGCTGCACTTTTTCACACTCAAGCCTTGCTATATCACCTCTTAAAACATAAAATGATTTTGCGGTTTAAGTATGAAATTGGGGGCGAAAAATACAATTAAATCCTCTGTCGGGAAAAAACGAAATTACTTTCCGATCAACCTAATATATATATATATATTCTTTTTCGAATTCGTTTTCCAAGAAAATTTTTCGAAAGATTCAAATAACGAGTTATCGATTTTTCTTCGTTTAAATATGAGTTGAATTTCGTTCTTAAATTTTGGATTTCATTTTTATTTTTATTGACTAAATTAAAAATAAAATAGTTTATTAATAACTAATTTTGGACAATATTGTAAACTATTCTATAAAGCATAAAATAAATGTCATTTATTTATTGAATCCAATAGACATTTTTAGCTTTGGAACCGCTGTAATATTGTTATTTGTATCAATAAATTCTTCTAGGGCAGAGGTGTCCAAACTTTTCGCGGCACGGGCCGGATCGAAATTAGATCCATGTTATACGGGCCACATGTGTATACAAATTGAAAAATATCATTGTGAGTAAAGTAGCTTTAAATACTATTAATTAATACTGTTTTATTGTAACTTGAAAATACAAAATACTAAACAAACAAAGTATAATTATATAATTATTTTATATAAATTGAAATATTTTCATGCAACTTCTAATGCGAATGATGAAACTGTTTTTTTTTTTGTTGTTGTTGAAGAATGTCTTTATAGTTGGGATCAAAATTTGTTACACCAATCATAAGCAATGACTGCAAATGATCATCAGATAAATTTGCTCTATATTTTGATTTGAAATACTCCATTCGAGAAAAAGTTTGTTCGCACACGTAAGTAGTCCCAAACATTGGAATGAATTTACGAGCAAATTTCTTCAAATTTGGAAACTTTTTTGCATCCAAATATTTATAAAAGTCTATTAAGTTTCCTTCCTTGTATTTGTCCTTGATTTCTTAGTTTGCTTGAAGATCAATAATTTCTATTTGAAGCTGGCTTGAAATTTCAGCAACGTTGCAATCAAATGAATTTTGGAACAGGCGAATTTCTTTTGAATTCATGTCCAAATCAGAAAATCACTTTTGAAATTTTTCTTTTAAATCGGCGATGATCTTTACTGCAAATGCAATTGGAAATTGTTCTTCAGTTTTTTTATTAAATTCGTCGCAGCACGGAAAATGCGAAAAATTACATTCAGTCACTTGACTTTCGAATAATTGTAGTTTTGTTCGAAATGCTTTTATGTTTGAGTTACCGAAATATATTTTTTTTATTTAGTCTTATAATTTAACAGCGCGATAAACATTTGTGTTTGATCAAGTACAACAACTCCATTTTGTTGGCTACGTAGTTTTTCGATATACCTTTATGAAAATGAAAAGGTTTGGGCGAAAACATCATTATGTTTTAAAATCCTCTGCGGGCCGGATAAAATCACTTGGCGGGCCGGGTTTGGCCCGCGGGCCGTAGTTTGGACACCTCTGTTCTAGGGCATTATAAGTTTACCCAAACACACTGCTTTAATCTATCTATTTTGGCTTCCCAAAGAGTGTTGCATAATGGTTTGAGAGTAATGTTTCAATGTTTTTGTAGATTCAGAAAATAAGCAATACAAACATTGCAATAACCAAAAAATGTAATTGATACTGCTGAAAGCGACATCACAAATTAATAAATTAAAAGAGTGTGATAAGTTAATCACACACATAGATTGCAGGAGAAAAATAGAGAAAATTTTCCAGATTTTGCAATTTTATATTTCCCTTTCGTGCTTCTACCGTTATCGTATGCCTGTCCAATACAACCCATAATATCTAAATGTAGTGAATATTTCCGAATAGATCTTTTACTATCCAGTCATTGCTTCTCTTACACCAGAAATTGTTATACGTAGATGCATTTACATTATCTCTAATTTTTTTAAAACTTTATTTCCTAAGGTAGGAATAATTTGATCTTGTACTGTATGAACTAAATCATTCACATTTTAGTTTGTGGAATTTTTTATTCTGTACATATGATCCATAAGCATAGAGTCCTATTTATTTATTCATTCGATTACACTTTAAAAATTTCCATTATTAGGCGCTCCAATTATTCGTGGGTTCCAAAAAGTGGATTATTACATGCTAAAAATAGAATCATATCTTCTTATTATAATAGATTCATATCAATAGAATAGAATAGATAGAATCATATCTTCTAAAAATAAAATCATATAATTCTTTGAAATAGTAATTTAATTCATGCCGTTTCCCTACTTGTATTAATATGGATTTGTTTTATCAAGTCAAGCATAAGTTTAGTTGTTATTGTAATTCTGTCTTAAGTATTCATTGTTAGGAGTTGATCGTTTAATTAATCGTCGTTTTTCTTTTTGTTTGAACAACTTAATAAAAACAAACATGCACAGATGCACACATAAAAAATATTACATTAGAGATTGACAATAGTAGATAGCTGAAGATTTACAAGTCTATTTTAACCTAAACTCAGTCTCGACTTTTGGGCACCCGGCTCGCCGCTCTGTCTGAAAGGGGACTTCCTTATTCATGAAAGAACTTTTCCCACCTTTTTATTGATACCACTGCGATTTTTCTATACTTATAATAAAGCTCAATGTGTGTGTGAGTGTGTGTGTGTGCGTTGGCGCTCTACAGGCCAGACCGTTGGACCTACAGCTACCAAATTTGGTACATGTATACCTTGGAGGTCCGGAATGTGCACCTCGGAGCCCTTTTTTCGAATTTTTAATTAGAATTTGAATTAATTAAAATTTAAGCGAAATTTCGTCGTTTTTCCGCTATAATTCCCGAAAATATAATCGGACAAACATGATTTTAACATCAATTTAAAGATTTAAAAAAAATTAGCTTTCTAATGGTATCAGTGTTTTAATGTATAACTCAAGCTTCTATTTTTAACGAATTTTTAAAGAAATATATTTTAACAATGTTTTTTAGCACGTGACTAGATAAAATAAAAATATGCCGGAAGTTCAAATAAAAAAATTATCATCGCAAAATAAATCTAAAGAAATGCAACTTTCAGCACGTGACTGGATAAAATAAAAGAAATATAAAATGTGATATTTTCTTTAAAAAATAAATGCAAAGCAAAGGTTTCTACAATCGTTTGCAGTATCTACATCATTAACTCAATAAATCTTCTTTATTTACGGCAAACCTGATTGAATTTAGACAGGATATGCATTGAAATCCCGACTGAATGACATATTTATGTAATCGTTTGTAACATCTGTATCATTAATTTAATACATTTTTTCCCTTTCTCGCTTTCTTTAAAAAACATATTTAATATTTTAGCAACATCATCGAAATTTTTTTAATATTTTGGAAGCATAACCGATGGTTAAAACTGACTGATTTATAAAATTAAAGAATATTATTAGGAAAAGGTGTACTTTTAGAACTTTCCGTCCATCATCTTAAAGAAATTATTATAATTACTTCAAGGCTAATGAATATGTGATTTAGTTGGGAATTTTAGAACGCTTTACTCATGGCGAACCAGCTGGTCGCCAAAGGCGGCTAGTGTATAATAAAGACGTCAGTCGGTTCTCAGTCAGTCACATGAACACAAGCTTGTAGACTTGTTGCATGTGTAACAATATTATTGTTCTGAACACTATTTTATTTCTTAATCACGGTGGGAACCCTTCTCAATCGCGGGGCCCGGGTTCATAGGGCCAGCTGGCCCTGACAGTGGTATAAAATTCCTAACTGTACTACAGATCACTTACATCATGCAAAATAAGTAACAGATCTTGATTTTTTGCAATCTTAGGCCGTGGATGTTACACGTCTTAGCATTCATTTAATAATATCAATATATTCATTTAAGGATTCATGACGCAGGAGGATTTTCATTTGCTATAATTTTTTAATTCCTTATATAAGTTATGGGTTATTCTTTGTTCTTTTTTTAAAATTAAACATGAGTGCTTTGCTATTGCTGGATTTGAGCATAATTTCAGATTTAATGAAAACAAATAAAAATTTAATGTCTATTTTATTGTATTGAAATTTGATACATTTATGTATGTTATTATATTTGTTTTTTAGATTACATAAAATGTTGTTACTATCGTATTTACTGCTAAGATCTTGGGTAGAAATTTTTTTATGTATACAGTGAAACCTCGTTACAACAATATTTTAGGGACCAAATAAATATATTGTTGTAGAGAGGCATATTGTTATATCGAGGGCCCACATATTTTGAGCATTTAATAAGAGTTTTTTTTTAATTATTATTATTAGTTTAAGGTGCATAACATACTACTTTTAAGTCTATATTTAGAAGAAATTAATTTGTAAACTACTAATAATAGTGGTTTAAATACTAAAAAAAATAAATAAATAAGATAAATTCAGAAAATAAGCACAGAAATATTCACATACCTAAAAACACTTTTTATTGAAAATAATCCAATATTTTTGTTTTTTTATTCATTTTTTTTAACCGTTAAGTTCACCAATACTGTATGCATTGAGTCTAGTGCACGAAAATGTTCTTCATTTATCGACGGAAGGCTTGAAAAAAATGTCCATAGAGAATTCACAGATTGAAGAACTTCCTGGGATGACAATAAGGACTGCGATGGACCTGTATTATCATCATCATCAATATCGTCATCATCTTCATCATTGTTTCCTATCTCATCGGTAATTTCATAGAGAATATCTTCATCAGTAACTCCTGCGAAAACCATAAGATCATCATCTGCTGTTAAATAGTCTTCTATACTAATTCCAAACTTTTTACCGCTTGTTTCTTCAAGTTGGGATACGGATTTTTTGATTTTTTGTGCAAAACACATTCTTGATCATGCGAGAGATCATTGTCTATGGAATTTTCATCATTATCAGATTTCTTATCTTCTATAACACAAAGACCAGCCTTTTTCCAACAGTTCCGAATGGTTTTTTCTGTTACTTCCCACCAACTTATACAATATCCACAATGAGTCTTAATAGACGGAAAAAATAACAAAAGAAAACGAAAAAAAAAGCATTTGAAAATCAAAATATTATTATAAAGGGAGAAAATAATGCTGAAATTTAGATTGAAAAAATCGTTTTACAGAGGTTTATTGTTCTAGAGAATATCGCAATATTGAGGGGAGATTAACATTAGTTTATATGCAAAATCACCGGGACCACAAAACATTATTGTAGTAGAGGGAGTTATTGTTGTATCGGGTATCGTTGTAGCGAAAGTTTACTGTATATACTTTTAATGTATATATACACTAACAATTCCTTAGTTTTCTTACAAGGAAGTATGCTACCTATAATAAATGCGTGAGAGAAACAGATCCTCCTTATTCATTCCCCATATATTGCATTGATAAATCTTGTGATTAATTTCACTTCCCAATGCAGTGAAAGTATTACAATTGTTAATGGGCGTTAAGAAACTGATTGATCAATTAGAGCATTTCCACACTAAGGACGAAATTTTTCCTTGAAGTCAGAATGGAAATACACTCAAGTTTATTTTAATGCGTATGCGAGAAAGAATTTCTTGCCTCATGAACGTCAATGCTAGAAATGCAGTCTCGTAGCGTCATCTACATTTTAACAATAGAACTGCCAAATTGTTTGATATTAAAGACGTATTATTTTAATTGTTGAGTTCTCGTTATTGTGTACATGAATCTTTTTAATGCAGATAAATCTTATCACATCATAGAACAATTAAAAGCGTAATTATGTGTTTTATCTGTTTTTTAACTTTCTTGATATTATTTTATTGAAAAAAATATTATTTGTTTTATAAATGGCACAGATATTATACAATATCTCTTTTCTACAGTAGAAGAAAATTCACGTGATTAAATATTTCATAAAACAATGAAAACGGTTTGAATTTCAGAGTAAGAATATTATCTATTGTTAGAAATTAAACAAAAAAATGCTATTAATAACTAATTCAGAGAATATTCTCACTATTTTTTAATTTGGCTTCATTAAAAAGACATTTTTTGTCATTTTAATGATTAAAAAGTCATTTCTGGTCTATTACATTTTTGGAAGTTATCACACAAAAAAATATGCCCAGTTTAAAGTTTGCTCTAAATTTTTAATTTAACGTTTTTAAAAATCGCGCTTAAGTGCGCTTTCTCATCAGCCAATTTTTATATCTTCCCTTGATACATTGATATTACACTTATACAAGCATTCACTTATAGGTTACTAACTTTCATCCTACTTGTCAGATTGAGAATTCGAATTGATCAGTTTGCAAAGAATTATGCCTAAATCCTGCCCGTAGTTTATTTATTTATTTACTTTTGTTGTATAAGAAACATTCATTTACATAGTTTATGAATTATTGATTACGCGGTATCAATGTTTATATTTTCTGTTATTTGTATAAGATGTTCTGTGTGTTATAAATTCTGTAATAACAAAGTTGATGTTATGAATACACTGGAGTATAACTACACTTGACAGTATCATTATCGTAATATTTCGAAACTCGTAACATTTTAATTTTTTAGCAATTTATTTATTTGGTAATAAGATAATTAATGGATTAACGGTCTATTGTCTCTTTTTAAATCATCAGACTTAGGTAATTCCTGTACGGAAATTCATTAATGTGTAAGTGTTTTACGTCTGTGTTGGTAAGTTCATAAGCTAAATAACATCTACAAGACATGAGAAATTGCTTTTGTTTTGTGGCTGTGTTACGAAGCTTCCGACCTATAGGTCACGAGTTCTATTCCGAACCAACACCACCTTCCATACGCCTTTTTTTTACTTTGACTTTACGCATTAGTATATTTACTTTCTTTACAAACTCGAAAACTCACTTTCCTATTAGTCATTATGTCTACTTGTGACTTTCGTTCATGACAAAACAATTTGCATTCGTTTACATTTGTGTTGCATGGATTATTAGATATACCTTGTTTCCATTATTTAATTCACTTTAATTAATTATCTGTGAAGTCACTATATTTTTGTTGCAAAATTGACATCTCTGTGTGCTTGGCCTACCCTTAAACTTTGTCTGAGAATTATCAAATATGCCTTTATATTTATTCATTCATAAAAGCAGTTGCATTTTTTATTATAATGATAGATTCTGTCTTAAAGTGTTTTTAGTTTTTCTTTCTCTTTTTGTCCCATGCTTTTCGCGCTCAATTTTCAATAATTTCTGACGAATTTGTAATGCATAGAAATCCAAATATTAATGAGCTCCATTAGAGAAAATAAACCAAAGAAGTCAATTAAATCCTCACTTATATAAATTGAATTTCATTAAATATTTCACCTCTTCAGATAATTTCTTGAAATTTCTATTAACAAATTTCGAAACCCTTTTGTATTATTGCATTTTATTAATGTATCTTCAAGCGTTATTTTAATTTTGTGTGTGAGTGTATGTGTGTTATCAGAATATATTTATATTTACTGTGGTTTGAAAAATTAGCTTTATAAAAAAAAATGTTTTATTTTTTATCTTCTCTCCTAAATCCTGCACTTCTAACTTTTAGTGTTCCTTTAAGATATCAGATTAAGGATTAAGAACTTGTTTTTTTTAATTATAGCTTTCAAACAAAATATTTAAACGATGGCCTTTTATTATCTAAGGCTATATGTATTAATCGTTTCTTTTTCCAAAAATTTTAAATGATCCTTGCTTTTTTTAATTTAAATTTCTTAATTTTGGGAACATTAAAACACTTTAACTTCTTCTATGTTTACTTAACTTAGGAATTTTTTTATTGAAAAAATGTTTTGATTCCTATTTTGTTCAATTATTAATTTTTGGGAGATTTTATCATATTGTTACGGATTTCCTCTATTATCCTAAAAAAATCCGTCGGGTTCTTTTTTACCTCGTAGTATATAGTGGTTGTGTATGGTGTTAGAGATGATGACACACAATGATCAGTCCTTTAGTTGACGAACACAACACAGACGTTTATTTACAGGACGAGGACAGGACAGCACAAAGACGACAAATATTCACAACACAAATATGTACAGGAGACAGCTATTTACAGCCGAGACGTACACACAGGACGGCACACTGCAGATAGTAGTCCACGGGCAGAAATTCTGTAGTGACAATGTCCACAGAGCGGCCAGACAGGATTCAGCCGGAGAGGGAATCTTTATGGGATTCGCTTTACACCTCCTGGGTCTCTCCAGAACAGGCTGATCTATTCCTTTGTCTCTTCTTGCCTCTGCTGTCGACTTACTACTTCGAACAACGGGACTACTCCTTAGTTCGGGACAGCTCCGTTCCCGACGTGGCACAACGGGCTACGACACACGACACAGGCTTCGTCAGTATATGCTACACAGAGATTAGCAGTCCTCCGTTCAGGACTCCACAGTTCAAGACCTCTATATCTCTAGGTCTTCTCGATAAATTCCACAACGTTATTTGTTCTCTTCGTTGAACACCAGGCCGTTCAGATTCGGCTTCTCTCCACTGCCGCACTTCGGCTTGACTCCATTTGATTCTTCTTCAGGTCTCCTTTCCCTTTTCTCCGCTGCTTCGCTTCGTCTTTATCCGACTCGATTGACTCTCCTGATTCATTGACTTCACTCACTTAGCCCTCTTCCTTATATATAGCGGTGGTAGGCGGGGCTAACATCTTCTGGACCAATCAGGAGCGTTCTAGCTGGATCTCGGCTCCTAGTGGACGGATCGGGAAAATTCTCGATGCTTCAGGTACTTTCCATTTTGTCGCCAAATTCGTCGCCAAATGGTCGCCAAGTTTGTCGCCAAGTCTTGGGACCTCTGACGTCACACCCATTTATTATTCAATACACATTACTGTCAATCTGTCTTCCTTACATTGACAGTATTTGCGCGGGAAAGCAAAACCACAGGTTCGTAACAATATTATCATGGTTTAAAATTGGGAAATCTGTACCTTTTGTTGCTAAAAAAATGGGACGCTAATCAACAAAAATCATTTTCGAATTTGTTGTTTTACTGTCTTTTGCGATAATTGATAGAGAAAGCATTTACTCGGACAAAAAATAATTATCATCGGAATTTTAATGAGTTTCGATGTTTTAGACTTCTCTCGTTCTTTTTAAATCTAATTTGGAAATTTTATATATCTGATTCTAGAATTATTTATCTGTCTCTCTGAGTGTAGGTGATCACAATAAACAATAAACGAAATATTTGACAAATAATAATTAAATGATTAATTTTAAAATGATTTTAATGAGAGGGGATAGATTAAGTTGAAAGTACAAACTACTAAGAGAATAGAAAGAGCATATTTTTTTACAAAATTCTTTTTTATCCTGCGTTTATTGAATGAACATATTTTAATCAATAAGATATTGGGTCGTTCGGAAAGTAATTTCGTTTTTTCCTGACAAAGGATTTAATTGTATTTTTCGCACCCAATTTCATACTTAAACCGCAAAATCATTTTATGTTTTAAGAGCTGATATAGCAAGGCTTGAGTGTGAAAAAGTGCAGCTGATTCTTCGCAGTAGTTTTTGGATGGTGCCCTTTTAAATATGGAGAACAATAAACAGCATTTTCGTCATTTTTTTCTTTTTTGCTATATAAAAGGTAAAAATGCTGTTAAGCCAGAAATAAATTAGCCAATATGTGTGGAGAAGATGTGTTAACAGTACATCAGTACCAGAACTGATTTGCAAAATTTTTCCTTCAAATGAGGAGGCCAAAAACCACCTCGATCAGTTTTTTTTACAGCAAAGACCAAAACTTTTATGAGCGTGTAATCATGTTACTACCAAAAATATGGCAAAAGGTATTAGACCAGAATGGCAATTTTATAATTTAATAAATAATTTATTCATTAAACGAAAATTTATTTTCATTTTGACAAAAAAATACGAAATTACTCTCCGAACAACCCAATAGATTCCCTACAGGTATATTATCTGTTACGGTGGTTCCTATGGCAACACTTTGGGAAAATTATAGATCTTTGCCCCCTCTTGGTTCCAAGAGCACCAAAACAATCTTCGATCATAGGTTTACACTGTTCGTTTCATTTACTCGAGACTACTAATTTTCGACGATTCTATCTGACAAAGGGGTGGGACCGAAAAGGATGAGCGCATTTCAGGAATTCTTCATTCTTTGACCTAGATTTAACCCTAATAGAGGGTTTTCTGTTCAATTCGTTAAAAGTGTGTTTGAGCATCAAATCCCTTTAGATTATTTTACTTGAATTCGAAATTTATTTCATTTATTCGAGTAATCCGAATTTACTTTGTAATTAAATGTAAGCATATCTTCCTTTCATCTTTCCTGTCATCCCTAATTTAACGAATAAAACCATCCTAACGCAAGTGCAAAAGCCCGGAGGGTTTTAGAATCCGTTAACAAACAATACACTAATACTTTACCCATATTTTGTTTGAGAATAATCGAAGTAATTTGTAGGGTATGTGCATCTATGTCTACTGAAAACTTTTATTAACTTAATTGCGAAATTTGTAATAATAATAATATTAATAAATTTAAAATAAACGAAAAATATGAAATCTATTGCAAATTTCAAGTTATCTTGTGAGAACATTATTATTTTTTAAGTTGTTATTTGCCTTAATTGATTTAAGTCATTAACCTGTTAAAACAGATTTGAAAAAATCACGAGATTTCTCTATTGGCATCTATTCTTCTTGCACTCCATTTCATTATATGTATATGATAATTTTTTAAACATTCATTTTCAATTTTTCTAGCTGTCAAACAAAATTTTGGTGCTCGACCGATTTTGAGATGAAAAAACACCACCGTTTTTCTAAATATCGACGCTTGCTTAATCTGATAGTCTCATCATTGTTTTAAGTCAATTTAAACTGTTTAATGGCTTAAATTAACTAAGACAACTCGTGAGAATTCATAGAATGCACAATTTGAATGTCAAGTTGTAACTTTAACTGGCGATAAATCGTTAAATGCGATAATCTGCATTATTTTCTAATAACCTTATTTTAATTAGTTGAAATTATACCTGAACCAACAATCTTTATTGATTAAACAAACGATATTTTGACTTGTTTGGTTTATCTTAAAAAACCCTCACGAGTTAGGCAACAAAATTCTGATTTCCAAGGGAAAAAAACTACAACAGGCGATAGATAATTCAAAAAGCTATACTGTGAAAGCCGACTCCAAAAAAAAAAGTTGCTTATTGTTGCTTGGGCATTTTGAAGTTTCAACAATTTATTGCCTACATATTTTGAGACTCCAAAACTCTGAAGCGGAAACAAAATCATATCCTCACATGATAATAATAAATTTGTAAAAAATGCAAATTCTCGATTTTATAAAATAGTAGGATTAAAATATATACTTCCATTAAATTATTAAAATCACTTTTAAATAAATTATAGTGTAATGAATTATTTATAGTATATTTGATTTATGACATCGATTTTATTTATTTCTACATAAATTATTCAAAATATATTTGAATATTAATCATTATTGAACTGATTATATATTCCACTTTGACAATTCCAGTAAAACAATAATGTTAATATTAAATGTTAATTTTTCTTCGTTTCCTTCTAATAAATATGTCTTAATAATCGAATGTATTGTTTTATGCGTTAATAAGCAAATGATGGATTAATAATAATCAAAGTTAATTATTAGTTAAAAATGCGTTGATATATGTAATTAAAGTAATTAATTATTAAACGAGAGGTAAAGTATGATCTACACGAGGTATAAAAAATGTCTACTTTTTATAATTAAAAAAAGAATAAACAAAATTTGGAAATTAAGTTTCCCATGATACAAGACTCTGGTATGCTGAAAAAATTTGATAATTACAATTTATATAATTTCATCTCCAAAATTGTGCAAGTATGTCAGAATTATTTATATATTTAAAGATGAAATACCACTAATTCACTGTTTCATCAAAAATCTTATAAACTGCTTGGAAAAATATTTGAAGATTTTCAGGTGGTTGTTCCTTGAGTAGTAGATGCTCATTAAGATGTATATTTTTTTAATTTATGAGAGAAAATTTTTTTTAAATTGTATGCCACCTCGCGGTAACTTTGTAGTATATATTTGCACCAAAAATTTTATAAACCGTTTGAAGAGTTTCAACATTTTCATACCACTATTGTCTAAACAGTAATTGATTTTTAAATGTTCTTGAACATAATTTATGAAAATGTTTCAATTCTTGCATGGAATAAATTTTATTGTTTCACTGAATCATTAACACATGCATTTACTCTTCTCTAATGCTAAAAATATTGCTTTTTGAGAATGTCTTCTCGCCAAATATGGAGTTTGACCTCACTTAAAACTTTATGGTGGTAGTCGTTTTAACGTGTCATCGAAATGCAGCAAAGTTGGCGATAAGACTACTGTGTTCTTCGGCCCAAATGAAATGATTGCTGTCAACATTATATTAATTGAAAAGATCTAAATTTAGGGATAAGAAATTATGATTTAATTAGCAACTGCTTATTTCTTGGCATTGTATTGGCGGCGGAATGACTTGATTTCCTTGATTGAATGAAGACGCTGGATGGTAAATTCGTCTTGTTAAATAACAGAAACAATGTATAAAGATTTAATTTTTAAATTGAATATTATACTTCAGTTTCTTAGATAATATTAGTATTAAACACATATATTTATAACTTTTCTAAATGCTTCTGCACGGCAAATTTTTAACAAGTTTTTTTTTACTGAATCCTTTTATAAGCAAATTTCTCTCACTTTATTTACTATTTCCAACACTCTATTAAAACGCTTAGTAGTCATTCGTTTCAAAAGAACACCAATTAGATCACTTAGCATTGTTTCGTCTGAGGCTTCATTGCGCTATCAGGAAAGTGAAACATGAAGATGTTTGATTACCAAATGCTGTAAGTTGTCAGTGCGTTATATTTTATCTACTCAGTTTGTGTTATGGCAATCAATTCAGTTCTTAAACGCATATAGCGCTAATAAAGCGCATTTGTGACTCAACACAAATCAATTATCACTTTTTGTGTAATAAATTATAATTTTTTTCCTTTAACTGAAGAAAAATAAATATGTGAATCCAGAATCGCGGACGACATTTTGGATTTCGGGACTATGATTTTCAGTATTTATCTACTTGGTTACGGTTTCAGTTTTTGTTCAAATTTCATGACTTAGTATTTGTAGCACAACATTTGTAATATTGAAGCGAGTGGACTGTATTCCGCTGAACTGATCCATCTGACTCATTAATGACTCGACTCACTGAGTGATACCAACTGAAGTGGGTGAACTATACTCTATTGAACTGATCCATCTGACTCATTAAAGACTCGACTCACTGACTAATACCGGCTTTTTTTTTAGGTTCCGAAGCAGGGTGCAAAGTGCTTCAAATTCTTGAAGGATCGCTAAAATTGGCCTACTCTTAATCGTATTGACAAAATTCTTGAAGATTCTAGAATCTTCACTTATATCACCAAAGTTAACAAGCTTTAGAGTCATCAGTCCAGCATCCAATAAAGCTCTACGATAAACTGTGTTTCTGACAATGAACTAACTGTGCTGGAAAGTAGCATTACAGATTCGTAACAATATTTTGTATTCTATAACTAAATTTTAAAAGTAATTTTGAATTGATTATAATTAAGTGAAATTAATCTACAGAAAGAGGAACTTGTCAACTTTCTAATTTTTCATTTTATGTTCGTTTTATCTTTTTAAAAATTAATTACATTTCACAAGTTGGAAAGCTTTAAACTTTATAGATCAGGCTAATTGTAATACCTATGTTGTTATATGTATTTTTCATAAGCATTTATATTTATGTCTATTAACAAATATTGGTTTTGAATAATATTTACCCTCTATTTTTAATTAGGTGTGGCTCAAAAAAACCTGCAAAAATAGGCAGCTAACCGGAAATGAGTTGAAAAATTTTGTGCATTCAACCTGACTCCTTTCCTCTGACCTCTTATCTTTAGGCCACCCTTATTCTATAGAAGGAATAAAATAACCGGCAATCAAAAAACCTCGGAGAGAGTCCCAAATCTCCAGTATGAGAGGAAATAGTTTGTACAGATTTCTTGAGCCTGTCACTGGGAGGTTAATAGAATCTTTATTGTAGTTTTCTTGATGATAGCAAACTAGTCATGGAAAACAAGACAGAATTTTTAATTTAATTTTATTTTAGTGTAGCAAAATAAATAACAGTAATAATAAACTTAAAGAGTAAAAAAAAAACTTGAATTTAAATTATATTTGTAATTTTTTCCGTATAGAAGAGACTAAGATAACTGTGAAAGTGATAATTGAATTATCAACTTACAATGAGCATCAAATGATGAGAGAAATTAAAGGAATGTTAATTAAACAAATAAAAACGAGTTCTGCTGTTTGAGTGTACGAAGTATCCTAATAAAACGAAATTACATTTATTCATTAGTTATTAGCCTAAGATCGGACTTAGAAGATGTGGATTCCAAATGGAAACAGTTTTCTATATTACCGGATTCTCAGGTACTTTTCAACCAGTATATTAAATACTAACTAGTACCCGGCGCGTTGCTGCCGTAGAAAAAATAATCTTGGAAATATCGTTTGGAATTTGAAATATTTATCTTGTTTATTTAAGAATGATAGGAAAAATGATATTTATTTTCTTGTCGGCAGTGAATACATTAATTGAAATTGAAGGGTATATAAAGGAGAAATATAAATAGTATTTATTCTATTTTTATAATTCAATTCTATTAACAAATATTCATTTTCATGTATTAGATTTGTGTATTCTTTTAGAATTGTAAAGCCTGTGTTTTTTCAGAATGGTAATGAAAGAAACTATTTACTGTATCTCGTGATGCGTTTAAAATTCGTTTCGAATTCTCAAGTTTAATGTTAAAAAATGTGATTAAAATATTTTCCTTTAAAATTGATTTAATGTATAAAAATTATTTATACCTTTAAATCTTAATTATAGTTGAAAAATCCTTTTTTGAAAACTAAGATGGTGTTGTGGGAATTGGAATGAGCTCTCGGAATAGAACCTAGAACCTTTCGGTTTGAAGGCCGATAACGTAACCACAGGACAAAAGCTTGCTCATCTCCCGTAGATGTTATCTGTCTTATTAAGATATCACCACAGTGTAAAATTATTTGTACTCTAATATTTTCGAAAGTTACTGCAAAAAACGCTAAAATTTTATTAAATATTTAGTTAAAATTTCAAACCGATAGGATTGGTTCCTCTCAAACTTTCTTGAACACTCTCTAATAAAACTATTACCTCGGAGAAAGACATACATTGCATTTACGCATAATAACTATGAAATGTTAATGTTTAACTTGAATTAAGCATCTTTACTGAATCCGTTATGTCTCCTTAGAGAGTTATTTGGTGAATAATCCATGGTTAATAGATGCTGTAAATAGATCGGAATTTTTTTTTTTTTTTTGTTCTTTAGATAAGTGTTTTATGCCTATAACCAACCTGTGAGTGCAAGCAATATGTTGAAGTTTAATCCAAATCTGGTGAGCGGTACGGCAGCGCATAACAGACATATAGACAAACATTCATTTTTATTTATATAGATTTATTTAATTAAAAAAAAATACTTTTTTATTAATAAAAAAGTAATAAAAGCATTTTTTTTATTTTTTGCTCATTAATTATCGATATACAGGGTGGTTATAGTTAAACTTCCCATTCAAACAGCCTCCTACGGGTGAACGGATCGCAACGGAATTTGATATATAACCTATACACGAGATGCAGAATTTCGGAAAAAAAATTCCTAACATTTACAGGCGTTTATCATATTTGATGTCGATGTTTCCGGCTGTAATGATGACGATATCTTGTATCTACATTGAATGACTTAAAGAACTGCATAACGTGTCAAATGCGAAGCATCACAATTGATCAGTTACGATCTGATGTTGAACACACTGTCCATCAACTTTAAATTTTGCATATGAATGAGGATAGTTACATGGAGCTCCTTTCCCTTCATCATACTGGACAAGATTAACAACTGCTCCTCTTGTGCAATTTCGTCCTAATCTATTTTTTGTTTTTCTTAAACAGTTTAGTGTCATTTTTTTCCTTACTTTTACTGAATACGGTTCGATACAAGGTGATCAAAAACTTGTCAATAAATGTTGATATTATTTCTGCATTACGTTTTGGTCATTTATTGTGTTAAAATTTATGCTTTTCTGAAAAGGCGTCCTCTGATGGACATTTTGTAATTTTTTTTTTCGAAATTCCGTAAGCGCATCTCGTATATAGATTATATATCGAATTTCGGTGGGATTCGTTCGGCCTTTTACATTGTAGTAGGCTGTTTGTAGGGGAAGTTTAATTATATCCACCCTCTCAAATTCACAATCAAATGGCATGTAACATGGAATTAAAATTTAGTAAATCGATAGATAAATTTATTAGTAAATTCTAAAAACTAAAATTGAGTGTAGATAAGGAGAATATAAGTATATGTAGTATTTTAAATCTCTAACATTGAAGAAGTATACGAAAATCTATTACATAGAAAGACATTCCAGTAATTGCACCTGTTGGGAATTTCATTACAAAGCATATTAGAGAGAAAATGAGTAATGTATATCAAATGCGTAATTCATAGAAATAAATATTTTCAAGATTTAGATCAAAACGCGTATTATTATTCTAATGAAGCTGCAGAAAAGAGTTAAATCATAATATTTCGTGTTATCAAAATCATTATAAATGACAAAATATCTAGTGATCTTAATATTATTGTTTTGAATTAAAAAATTGTTTTAAATTGTTTCGAAATTCAACTCGAATTTTCATTCTCCATCATTATATTTATGGCACTGGAACAGAAAAAAAAATTCTTCTCCCAATATTTGAAAACACTTCCCTTTTTTATTTTATTTTACAATGAACATCCAATACCTTAAATGTAATTTATAAACCTATTAAAGCAAATCATGTTTTTGCTTGTAAATAATGAGAAAAATGGAATTTTAATTCTAAGTAACACAAAAACCTCTGTTTATTCAAAAATTAAAAAAGAGAAATTTTTTTACAAAAATACACCAAAAAAAACTATGTTTCAAATTAAAAAGCCTGAGAGTGATTCATTTTTTAAAAATTAACAACTTTAATAAATAGTAGAAATTAATAAATAAATTTTAAAGTTTTAAAAGATCATGAAATAATTTTTATTGATAATATTGGGTCGTTCGGAAAGTCATTTCGTTTTTGTTTTTTTTTGTCAAAATGAAAAGAAATTTTCGTTTAATGAATAAATTAT
>JAPMOQ010046394.1:10490-64748 GCA_026543055.1 Argiope trifasciata
AACTTCTTAAATAAAATATTATTGGTTTTCAACAAAAAGAAATTGTGCTGTCATACATTATTTCTAAAGACAAATATTTGTTTTCATATTTTAAAATCTTAGGAGGTAGTCTCCTGAAATGTTCCATTCATACTTTCTAATAAAGGTTTTTTTGAACTGACTTCGCTGACCACAGGGGACTGGTGGTCAGGTCTCGGCTCTTGAGCTGGTTCGAGACCACCTGCTGGAGCAATGTTGTTTAGAGAGGCGGATGCCAGCTTAAATGCAACCCTCATCATCTGTCCACTGTTTGAAATTGCTCCGTACATTCTAAAATAGCCCTAGTGCTGTTGTACAACGAGATGTTAATATAATTAATCTGTCTAACTGATTCCGCTGTTAACTTCGGTCAAGCGTGATTATGACTTAGATAACATTGTCAGACAATCGTAACAAAATTTTGTTGTAATCAAAATTAGTATGCAATAATAACAGAATATCATTGACTGATAGATAGCCTTTTTATTGATTGAAGTCAATGAGATTTGACTAATTTTAATTCATGTCTCTTATTCATTTAATATACAAGTACCCGTACACTTATTTATAAAACTATTTTTGACGCAAAATTTGTCATAGAATTACATTTGTTGTCACATAATCACAGATGAAATTTGGGCTATTTATATTATTGTGAATTTTAATTATCCTTTTTATGCTAAATGACAACACAAACATGATCAATCCTTTGAGATTTGATTTATAACGGGCCTAGAATCAACATTTTAGATGTCAATACCTGTGTACCAAATTTTATTTATCTATCTTGTTATATCTTGTAGTTATCGAATTTACTAGAAAAAGACAAAAAGACTAGAGAATGGGTTTTATACGAAACAACACATTTGGTGTCAACAAAATAAAAGCTCAATATGTCCACGAATTATTGAATTCCCTAACATAATTCAACAAGTATATTTATCGAATTTAAGACGGTCTGAAAAGTGAAGATTCACCAAAATTTAAAATTTGGATTTTTTGACTATTGTAACTATTTTCCTTCATATAGTTTTTATACGAGAAAATAAAAATGAATCAATCTATCAAAACTATATGATGCAACAATAAACTGCATACTTCCATTACCATAATATATTATATTATTACCATTATTATCGTAATGTAATAAGCTATTTGTGTTCCAAGTAATATATTCACCAGAAAAAAGTAATGAATATCGAGTAATAAATACAAAATAATTCATTGAATATTCGAAACAAGAATTATTTTGTTCAATATAAATCATATATATATTGAATATGATATATCGGGAACATTGTAATAATAGCAAGTTCAATTACAGCACAAAAGTTTCATTATGCCATTTGATAATATTTCTGTCATAGTGTTGAAAGAAATTAATGAGAATTAAAATTAGCATTTATTGGTTTTTGAATGGAAAAAAATCTTCTCGAAAAGCTGGAAGGCAAAGACAGATTACTTTACATCTATCTGGCAACATATTTTATTGATGCTAAAAACAGACAAAATTAGAGATTGAGCCCTCTTTCCAAGCTTTAACTTCTAATGTATTTTTTTAACATAAGTCGTAATGAGTCACTAATTCGGCAAATTGGATTTATTTTTACTTCTTCAATATTAAGAAAGTTATAGTTAAAGGAAAATTTCATATAAAAAAAATAGTTTCCACCTTTGAGCTAGAGGAGCCCTTTTAAAGCTGAAAATAACTGAAATTTTTTTTCAAGAAATATTTTTATGGGAATCATTTTAATAGGCAATCTATAATTATTTTTATGACCATTTTAATAAGTATAGAAATCAACCTAAAATTACATAAGTATATATTGGAAATACATATTTGTTTCCATTTATTTATTTTCTGTCACCTAACCAAATGAGAAGAGTGTTAGGCAATTTATGAAAGTTGTTGAATTCAAAGAAGCTCTGATATTTCTCTTATTCGAACCTTTCTTGTAATACTAATTGTTTTGAATGGATTTTTACACTTTTAAAACATTATAAATGCATAATCCCACAATTCCTGTACGAAATATCTTTACCGATGTACAAGTAATAATAACTCAGCTATGAACAAATAAAAAAAAATTTAAGCAGTAACCATAATTTAATTAATAACAAATTTTAAGCAATAATAATAATTTTTCGGATTTTAACAATTACAATTAGTTAACATGCATGGTAAAACTATTTTTCTGTTGCATTATTTTGAATTATCGTGCTTTAGTGATAAGGGGTGTATGTTCCCAATAACCCTAACTATGCTAGTAATTCGAGATAAAATTTAGCTTGAATATCAACTCTAATCTTATGCACTACTAATCAGGTTCCTGGTTCAGAGAGGCAGAAATAATTCAAAAGATAGCAGTTCTGTTCAGATAAAGGCATGCACACGAATGGATTTGGCCATTTTATTAGTACCCTCGCCTATTGAGGCGCCTGGAGAGATTTATTAAATTTTATGACAATAGAAGAGCCTAGTAAATATTTCCTTTTAAGAGAAGTCGATTTCACCAATTTTCCAGGAAAAATGAGTCAAATTTTATCATTTATATAATAAAATACTATATTATACAAATTTTTGATTTATTATTCATATTTTATCCACATAATTTAAAGAAAAATCAATAAATGATTGGAAAATCAAATTTATCTATCCAACTTACTTTGTTTTGTAGTTATCTTATAAATTCATTATTAAACAGCCGAATATGCGAACTTCCTCTGAATTTTTTAAAAATAGAATACATTTTTTATACAATTTTGCTACGGAAATGATTTAGTTAAAATTAAACATCGTTTTCTGTGAGTTAATTGAGAGATATTAAAATGCAAAAGTTCATATTATAGACAGAAATATATATGCAATCTCTGAAAAAAATCGCGAAGTATTGTTGATGGAATTAAAAATAAGCTTGCTGCTATATGTACAGAAATATTTTTTCGAATATTAACTTATCTTTAAAGAAAAAAATTTGTCAACATTAAGTAACATTTTATTTATCCATTTAGTGAACAAATAAAATTATTTGATATCATCTTAACTGAAATGGGCACAATTCTTATGCTAATCTAATCGATATAACAATTTATCGACTGTCATTGATATTGCAAATATAAGCTTGTGAAATTTAAATCAGCACAATATATACTCTTTATGACTGTCTATCTGCAAGATAAGAGTTTTATTCTTTCACTTAGTGAATTATATATTTCCCCCTGATAAATATATTAGCAAAGATCTTTACTTAAACATTTCATTTGTTTGTTTTCCCATTGTTTCCGATTAAATCTCGAGTTCAATGGGACAAAATTATTTCTGATGAATGCAGTATAAGTGAAAGCACTTACGGTGAAAATATATTTCAACTATTTAAAAAAATTATGAAATTATTTAGTTTTTTTAATATTCCGTAAATGGCGATACTTTTATCTTTTAAAATGAAAATATTTAGTTTCTGTAATAGTGTATATTTTAATATTTTCACCAATAAAAGTGTACGAATCTGTGGCATCAATTTCCTGATTGGTAAGGCGTTGGATTCGCATCCCTTGGCTTGTGTTTTAGATGCCCATTGTATGTCACTGTCTCCCGTGTATTGGGTGGCTAGTACACAAGTAAATCTGTCGTTACCGCAAAGTCCCTATTGTATGTCTCTGTCTCCCGTGTATTGGGTGGCTAGTACACAAGTAAATCTGGCGTTATCGCAAAGTCCCCATTGTATGTCTCTGCCTCCCGTGTATTGGGTGGCTAGTTACCGCAAAGTCCTCCCTAATCAGACAATGCCATTGGGGGAACTGAATCAGAGGCTATCGTTTTCTGATTCATGTCTTAATTACGATCTGTGGTTGAGTAATTAAAATGTATGAATAAAGTCCGCCCGGTAAAAACGGTTATGGCGTAAGAATAGCTAAACTGTTCTCTTGTCCCTAGATGGCATTACTGGAAATAGAAATAGAAATTTTGAGTACTTTGAAATTTTGATCATTATTTTGATGATACAAATAAGGGTAAATTTAAATCATGAAACACTTTTTTCTCACACATGTTTTGATTTTTAACATTTTATATTACAAATATTAAAAATCATGCTTATAAAAGTGCATAATTTAGTTCTATGGTCAGCAGAATCATATTAAAATTAATGCTTTAAAAATTTCAATAACTCTAGATAAAGTGAATACTTTTAATTTTGGAATTTTAACATTTTATACTGCAAAAATTAAAAATTAAAAGTATTTAGTTTATTTAGAATTATTCAAAGTTTTAAAATATTAATTATAATTTGATTCTGCAGACCATAGAACTTCATTATGCTCTTTTATAAACATGATTTATCACAGTTTTTAATTTGCAGATGAAAATAATATATGATTATTGTGATGTTCAATAATAACTTCATTCGTGTTATGATTTTTCAGATTTTATAAATTAATTACTCAATTTGAAATTCTGATTCGAAAATATTTAACTTCAGATTTAAAAGATTTTGGCTGAAACATATCTTTTAAATAATAATAAAGCAATTTTCATAACTAATATTTCTTTTAAGCAGTTTCTTTACATTTTCTAATCTATTTTTAGAAATTTAACAAGCAGACAAACAATTTGTTTCTTTGGAAAATAATTTATGGTCTCATTACTTATGCTGGAAATCTTTGAGTTAATTTAAACTTTATTCATAATTCATATTTTAAAGCAAATTGCTGGCTTGTTTTGAAAGAAAACGAATTTTCCTTCAACTAATGTACAGCGAGGTGAAGAATTTTATCATACTTTAATTAGAATTCGCAACATTATTTCATTTCATGTATGCATTTCCTCTTCACAAATTGAGATTATTTTGATGTCAGAATACGATTCCTAACGAAATTGTTGAGACATTTTATATGCTACATTAAATTAAATGAATAACAATGCATAACAAATTATTTCAGACTAAAGCTAAAAATTAAATTATGTTTGTCTTCCAGAAATATTTAAATAAAAAATGTGTTTATGCTTAAACTGCTATGTTTTCTCATCATTATAATAAGAAAAAGTCATAGAAGTGATAAATTTATGAGGTGATTGTGTTTTCTCATCATTATAATAAGAAAAAGTCATAGAAATGATAAGTTTATGCAGTGATTATGTTTTCTCATCATTATAATAAAAAAAAGTCATAGAAGTGATACGTTTATGAGGTGATTATGTTTTCTCATCATTATAATACGAAAAGTCATAGAAGTGATAAGTTTATGAGGTGATTATGTTTTCTCATCATTATAATAAGAAAAAGTCATAGAAGTGATAAGTTTATGAGGTGATTATGTTTTCTCATCATTATAATAAGAAAAAGTCATAGAAGTGATAAGTTTTTGAGGTGATTATGTTTTCTCATCATAATAATATAAGTCATAGAAGTGAGTTAAGATTTTTCACAAAGTATGAAATGCGTGAAAATGTAGCGCTTTGGTAAAATTTATTTGAAAAGAAATTTATTTATGTAAGTTGTTTTACACTTATATGACATATATTTACTATTTAATTAATATAATATATAAACAAATCTTATATCAAATAGATATAAATTACGAAATATTAAAAACTATATATTATAATTCAATTCCTACTTAGGTCAACAAAGAAATTTTTTATCTTATTTCCTGTTTATTAAATAATTATAAAAAACAATTAAGCACCCAAAAATAAGTATTGAAAATTATTGATTTTCGCAGGGATTGAACTTTTATTCTTTGCCTTCACTTGAAAAGTGCTGAAAGCTATGCTGCTATCGATTGAGCTACTGCCTGTTGATCTCAATTTTCATTACAAACTACTAAAATTCTATTTAAAGTATTAAAAATGAGTTAATATTTGAAAAAGAAAGTATTATATTAACCTAATCCACTACAAACCTTAAAAATGTATTTAAATTTGCGAGCTAATAATTGGAACTGAAAAATATTGATTATTAAAATCAATGAAAATCAGTACCATTTAAAAATGTATTTTCAATTTTTTTTCGTTATTTTTATGTTATTTTTTTTTGTACAATCCCTTTGAACGAAATGAAACAAAAACAAATTCTTATCTCTTTGTTATGATTTACAAGGTAGATTTAAAAATGAATTGAAATTATTATTATTAAGATTTATTAAATAAAAGGAGAAATTTTTTGCGAAATATATAGGAATTAAGAATGTTTTTTTACAATCCGAGTATGGTATATTTTTCAAGTAGAATGAAAATGTTCTTATCGTTTTCACTGACCATCTATTATTCCATTACATTAGAAGTATTAGGTTTGTAATATCAACCGACTTTGATGAATTACGTTTTATCCTACAAAATGAATGCATTATTTTAAATTATGGTGCTAGATTAGGAATACAATATTTACATTTGGTATATAAAGCAAAGGGTGTTAAAACTAAAACTTTTAAAACTAAAAAAAGCGCCCTCTGGGGGACATTTTGGGGCTAAAATTTTTCTTACATCTCATATATAATTTATAAGTCTGTACAGTAAATTTCATTGCATTCCGTTTACCTGTTTTTGTTGCATGATACTGTTTATAGGAGAATTTCAGCTATAACCACCCAGTATAAATGAGCGCATTTATTTATCAATTAAAATCCTTGATCACTTTCCTTGAGCTTAAGAGCTTAAAATATTGTTTTGATGTTATATTCATATTAAATTTATACGATAACCTTTTTTCTAAAATTAATTAATTAATCAGCCTGTCAATGAAAAGCATAAGGGTCTTAAGGTTTTTAAAAATCTTAAGATCTTTATACTTTTTTTTAGTTTGTTTTAAAAAACTCAAATATGAATGATTTTGATAAAAATTACTTTTAAAAATAAATTTGGGAAAAGGCAATTTTAATTTATCTTAACTTCAAAAATTTAAAGTCCTTTCTAAGCTCGTTTCTTTCAGAAATTGAAGATTTAACGATAACAGTATTTTTTCTTGGAACAGTGAAATAACACTTTTTCCTTCGAAAATTTGTATTGATTTAGAGAGAAAATTTGTCATGCGCAAATTTTTGATACTGCTGTCGATAATTTTCTGTACATTATATTACCCGAGATAGCTTTCATAAAAATTCCTAAATACACTTCAAAACTTAAAGATTTTCTCTAACTAAATTTGGGAGAGATGTAAATATATTTTTATATTATTATTTGAAAGTATGGAAAAGCTGGATTAATGAACTTTTGCATGTGATTTATCTTTTCTGATAGCAGTTGTTTATAAAAATGTAAATTCCAAGCATGTTTATTAAAAAAAAAACGCGCTTTACACCAATATTTTAATATTGAAATAATATTTTCTGTCCCGTCGACAATGAAACAACGACGATAAATAATCTGTTCCTGCTATTAAAATGGAAATTCACGAATACATCTAATATTTTTATTCATTACTTTTTCTGATTATTTTTTCATTATATGTTGGAACTCAAATACATTTTTCTAATTTCCTTTTTTTGTTTTCTCGTATACATAATATCCAAAAACTATAGTTATCATCAAAAATTTTGAACTCGGGATTTTAGTTGCAGTTTTAAACCTACCTGTGTTCGAAATACACATTTTGCAAAATATCTGCCTATATTTCTTTGTCTGTGATAAGATATTTCAAAAAAGCTTTGATCTGTATAGATATTTAGTATACGGGTTTTCCATCAGATTTATAGTTTTTAATTAAATTTTGTGCAATTTTAATTAAATTCGTCACCAGAAATTCTAGCTGACTTCCTGCTGGAATATTATTTAGCTCTCTAGCTACAAAACAAATTGTGTTAAATAGCTAAAATTTGATATACAGCATTAAGATCTTTAGTTCAGACATTTATAAGACTTAGAGACAAATGAAATACAGGATTGACCTCTATAAGTCTGTAATTTTAGATACTCAAAGTTGAAACGAGTTAAATATTCGAATACGAGTTAATAAATCGAATTTGGCACGTGGTTTGTACTTGAATAAAATTGTAATTCAGTGTTAATTTTTTTATTTCAGTCGGTTGAGTTAAAACGCAGATAAAACATAATTCGATTTTCTGATATTAACACCGAATTGTGAGAGACTTATATCCAAAATAACTCTCTAAAAATCACATGGCAGAATAAGTAAAAATGCTAAATTCACACCAAAAGTGAGTATTTCGTACCCATTGTAGTAGCCTGTTTCGTAGCCACTGCAACTGCATAATACGTGGAGAAAATGGAAATAGCAAAGAGCAATATACCAAATAACAATGAAAAACGTATATTATCGCAAGGTACAAATTTTGCGCAATGCGGCCACCAACTTGATGTCCCAATAATTTTTTTTCAACCAGAGGTTTTCGACGATATCAGCATTTATTCATCTGACATGTAAAGTTACTTGATCTTTGAAAGTAGAAACGTCAGGAACATGCCCTTCTTACGCAATGCATTTCAAGTGAGCCAGAAATCCTTGGCTAAAATTTTCCAAAATTCAGATCAGTGTCATCAGTTAATAGATGTTATCTATTATGGATAAAATTTCAAAAATTTACACAATGTCTTTTGCATCGTCGAGGACGGGGTATCTGTCGTGATATTGAATGTGCACTGCTGATAACCTGCTAATTAGCAATCGCCTGATCCATAACAGCAGTTTAAACTTTTTCAACTTGACCTTTCGACTTGTACCTGATTCATAAATTCACATCTTCGGCCAGTTGCACACTAAGAATTCCCGTTGTTTCATATCTTTCAATCATTCTTCGTAAGTTAGTTATGTTCTTTCACCATCTATTTAACTGTTTTAACTTCAATATTGATGAAGAGCAGCAAGGATATTTACATCCTGCAGATAAAACAGCTTGACTAATTAGGCGTGTTCACGTAGAGGCAACGCAATCGAAGAACGAATTCTTATAGTATGACATAAATTTCGACAGCCCTTACTTTCTAACAAATTACAGAACGAAATTTTCGATCGCAACGCCAGGATTTCCCTTATTGGCGTCTTAAATACTAATTTTTTTGACAGATCAGAACCACATACTTTAATGTATATAGTGACCAAATTTTATTATATTTCGTCGAGTACATAATAGGCTGCAGGATTTCGAACACCTGTAACTTTTCGATCACCCTGTGTATCTATCTTTTATTTCCATTTTTAAAATTTTTTATATAAATGCTATGTATGAGGACTTTGAATGCTTTAATGTAATTTTCACTCATCAATCAAAGAATTCCAGCTCTCGCTTTGGAGACTGTTAAATATAAAATAAAAAGTAATTGCTCTGTTATAAATTTACTCAATATAAAAAGGGATTATTATTCCATTTTTATCTTATTGCGCATACTTTTTTAATTGCACCAAAAAAAAAAGATTTCAGCTGGAATGTGCAAATTAAACTCACATTTTTTTAATGCATTGAGAGTGACAGAATAACATCTATAAATTCAATAAACTAAGTGATCAAGTTTGTTGACAAAGAAAATACGGCTGGATAACAGGCATTTTTGGCAAATAATTTAACTGCATAAGATCCTTTTATTATTTATTTCCAGCTCAATTTTGACATTTAATGTATTTTTTTTCAATCTTATGTTTCTATCTCAGCTGTAATTTTCCCTCTTTTTCTTTGCTTTAATTTATAAAGTGAGAATACAATAACAAATTCTTTGAAACTATTTATTGAATACTACTATTTTATAAATATGCTTATCTTCCATACTTTTAGTGGTTTGCATCAGTCAAAAGAAATTTAATTTCAATTTAAATTCATTTTTTACAGTATAGTTAATCATATATATGTAGCTAGCACTACAGGCACTGCGCAGACCATGTTAAAACACCCAAGAGAAAAAAAAAAGATTTAAATTTAGGCCAAAAACTCTAGTCGATAGGACTTGATCATGTCATACAACATCAAACTAACTTTAAAATATATTTAGAAATCATCAAAAATTAAACTTTTATACCAAGCATTCAGAAATATTTAAACTGTTAATAAGGTAAAAATATGATATGTTTATACTTTTCCCAATAAATGTCCTACAAAATGGTACAGGTATACCCACAAAAGGTACACATATTAGTTAATTTTTAGAGTCATAATGAGATTTGAATCGGTTTTTAAAATCAGATGTAAACAAAGAAATGTGTCGCATATGCACAGCGCAACTCTTGCTACTTGCGTATGTGCAGTTCCAGTTTTCTCACATGTCGGATAAGTGCATAGTATAGATACTGCTGTAGTACGCCTGAGAGTATCACAGTAGAAAAATAATTAAAATCATTACAAAGCTCCTTTTTATTTTGATATGACTTCAATGTACTAAAACCTTGCCCAATAGATGCTTTACAAAATGGTACAGATATCTCAGATATCAGGCAAGTATTTGTCGGGTTTTTCTCTTTTTAACATACATACGCTTTCAGGATAAGTCCTACTATGCACAGATTAATCTATGTAGACAGTCGTAAAACAACTAGTTAACCGTTTGGGTAATTTCTAGCATAGTCATCCGTAATCTCTTGTTAAAGATAAGAGATGCAGGTAAACTCCTCAACTGATGATAAGGACAACGTAGGGATTGGAGCTGGATGTGGAGATGAACGTGACTATTACAGAGATCATTAGAACAGAACACCTGCAAGAGGGTTGTTGATTTACTATAAGGATATACTAACGATTACGGAAGGTAGAATACAATTACAGATGAGCTATAGGCCAATGGCTAGGGTAACTATTAATGGACTGTAACGAAACACAGGCGGCAACTGATGCCAAGGGCACCCTAGGAATTACTACACGCATTAACAGATTCCATCACGTATTAACCTGCATGGATAGAATCTCAAAGTATTGCCACTGCTAAGATTTTGGAGGTGATATTGCAACAAATAAGGAAGAATGATATGGTGAAGAATACTAACTGCAATTTAGCTAATTAGATGGCGCTGTGTGTGAGATATATGTTAGAAAATAATTTTGTCTTTATCTTTTACCATAAGGCACTAAGAAAGCGTGTCTTTGACTATTATTGCAGCTACTTTTTGTAGACTTTTAATTAATGTTTGTAATTCGATTCTTTAATAGATATCTTCATATTTACTATTTGTGTTTCAGAGATTTGCATTACTGTTAGTTACGTATTTGTTCTACCTTCTTCCATTGCTGTTTTTTTTTTGGCATTTTTTTTAATTTTAAAAACATAATATAATTGAAATCAGTATCATTATTATTCATTCGATAAAGAATAAAGGGAATAAATTCTAAAGGAAATATCCATGAAAAATCAAATTCTTTGATGAAAAAATGCATAAAACGATTTATGATTTATTACTTCACAAAAAATATATTAAAAATATTGAAAACAAAATAAATCGAGGTAAAAGTTTTAAAAAAAGATGAATTAAATATCCCCAATTATTTTATATTTATTAAATGCCAATCTCATTTTAATAACTAATTTTTTTAGTTCATTATTTTTAACAGATGTCAAAGAAAGGTGGGTGATCAATTTTTTTTGGATGAGTGGAATAATTTTTGGTGTCGCCAATTTGAAGTTTGTGCTAAAGTACCTTCTTTTAAATGCCAATTTTAAATAAGTGCTCCGAACGTCTTCGGATACCTTAAGGAAGAGCGCAGTGCCTGTTAATTTATATGAATTTGGCAAAGTATGAAATGTATAACTGCGCATATTGTAGAAACAGCAATCAAATGTTATCACAGTACTAATGATTTTTTCATTAATATTTTTACTGCACCAAGACACAATGTTTACATTTTCACTTGAATTTCAATGAGCTTAACACGTTTAACTTTTTGATAGTATATGAATACTTTGTAATAAACAATATGACTGTGGCATGAAATATCTGAAAAATTATCAATGACACATCTTAAGATATTATACTAGGTTTTACATTTTTGTAATACAAGTTTGGGAATATTTTTTGGTAAATATTGGAAAAATAAAGAAAGAAACATAAATAATTTTAATAAAATTATTCAAATATTTTTTTAATTTTAATTTTTGCAGATATTATTTAGATTACTTACCTAAATTAGCATGAATTTTATAATTGAATGCAAAGAAATATTTTTTAAACAAAAGCAAAAAAAAAAATTAAGGCATATAACATATTGAATAACATAACATCGAATAAACATATTGAACATTATATTGCATGCATTAACATATTGAATAAATATGTACCAAAATTTTAATATTGAACCGCCATTCATACTCCCAAAGAATTATAGAATAATATAAAACCCACAATCATATTCTCAATGAAACATAGAATAATATAGATATCACAATACTATTCCCTAATAAATATGTAATGATCTAGAACAAAATAATATCAAAATCATAATACAAGACCACTAATTAAAAATAATGACGGAATCTGAGCAAATATTATAATATAGGAGCCGAAATCATACTCCCAAACAAATATAGAATAATATAGAACTATATAGGATTAAAATTACATTGTAAGATCCATAATTATGTTTCAAAGTCGAAACTATTCAAATTCGTAACACCAAAAAATCATTTAATTTCATGTCACAAGAAGGTAATTGAGCGAATGTAATATATATATAAAATTTACATTATTTTAATTCCTTTACTATTTTGAACGTAATTTAATGTAGTAAATTATATTTGAAATGCGAGATTAACATTTCTAAAGAATTAATATTTCTTACGGCATAATCAATAAGTTTTCTGGATTTGTATTTCTAAGATATTAGAAACAATTCTTTTAGAATACGTTAGTGTTATATTTCTTGCTTGCACATTGTCTATTCGAATATATTATTATGCAAGCTATACAAAAGTAAGAAATCTGTCTATTTGTCTTTCATCATTACAATATTTTCCACATTATATACTCATGGTAATGCGACATATATGAAACGCGCTATATACCCACCCGTACACGCACACACATTTTTAATAAAGGGTGGTTCCGCTTTTTAGGGATCATGATCTGTGAAGTCATATGCAAGAAGAAGTCTTCCTATTAGGAATGTACCTAAAATACATAAAATCTAATGCTTTTTCTCCTTGAAGCATTAAAAGGAATAACTTTTATTCAGTGGATAATTACATGTTTTTAAACATTCGTATTTTTGAATTTCTATTTAGTTTGAATTAAATGATTAGAAATTTATTTTATGAAACTTTCATGAAACAGATTATTTAGTTTGTAGGTAAATTGATATCACGATCAGAAAATTTTATATAATTTTAGATTTATTAAATTTTTAAAAAATATTTATGAATCAACATATTTCTTGAAAAGATAATATCTCGTCTTAAGGTGACCAATATTAATTTCAAAAGAGTTTAAACGGAATAAAAAATTGAAATTTTAATAGTTAAGAGCTTATTACTTTGAATATTATTAAGTAGTTTTTGAAGAAATATATTTAAATAATTTTTTCATGCCTCATATTTTCTACAATTCTAACAAGCCCTACCGTTTTAAGACTTTCTATTAAAAAATTAGCTAAAGAATTTACCAAGTATACAAGAACATTTGCTTTAGTTTTGATATTTTAAGATTCTTCTTTTTACAATATAAAAAATAGGTAAAAAATATTCAAATAAAGTACAAAATTTAATTTCCATTAGGCATGGATAATTTTCCCGAACAAGCACACACAAAACTATTAATATGTCCAAACTTGAAAACAAAATTCATTATTTTAATCTTAATTGATATCTATAATAGATGTCATATAAAGCATTTAATAACTTGCATGCTTTTTATTCATAATTAAATAATAAATAAGTGGTTTATCTAAAGGTTATGACTAAGATATTTGAATAAAAAGTAAAAAAAAAAGATGTATATAGAACAACAACAAGGTTTTTATAATTCCTCTTAAAATTCAATATCGAACATGCCATTTTATATGCAATTGTCATAATTTATAAAGAAATAAAAAAAAGAAATGTTAAAGATTATTGTTTTTGGTGCTTTCTTCTTTCAAACTCTTTATCAACAGGTATCTCCAACAATCAATTCAAACTAAATTATTTTTCCAGTATGCATGAATAAAACCTAAATCAGCCAAGAAATATTTTTGTATATTGTTCTTTTTCTGTTTTTATAAATATTATTTTATATTATTTTATAAATTTTATTAGAAACTGAGGTCTTATGAACCTACCATTAACTTAAGAATCTTTTAATTAAATAAATCTATTATTTAAATTACAAAATGAACCACTGATTTGCAAACTATTTCAAATAAAAGATAATTTAATTTTCGAAAACATTTTCATTAAAGAGTTTGAGTGTTTCGAATTTTCCGAATTTAATTCCGAAGTTATTCGTACATTTAACAAATAAATGGATTTTGTATCGTATTTTCTTTTATTTCCTTTTCTGAAGAATTTGAAGAAAAAAAGTGTAGCAATGAATCATCTAATTTATAATTTGAAGAAGAAACATTTTCTATCTGAAAAATATACAAATTGAAATGAAATATATTTTACATCAAAGTTAATTTCGGATGGTTCGCTTCAATTTATTTTCTCAAGATTGCCTTATTCAATTTAACAATTAGTTATTAAATTTATGATGATGAATCTAACAAAGATTGAAATTTTAGTTAAGAAATCGGATAAAAAATATATTTAATCTGACAAAAAAAAAAAAGAGTATACCAGCTGTTTCTTGACATACGGAATGATTTCCAAGACAACAGCTGGATTACTGCTAGTGATGCAACAAAACAGTTTAATATTAATAAGACGTTTTTTCTAGTTTTTCCCAATAGCATGGAATATTTTAAACCAAGAATTTTAAATCGTTTGTGATTTATAAGTTTGTAGATAATACGTCGTTTAATAAAATCTTTTTAATATTTTTATCGTTAAAAATGGCAATGAGTTTTTCATATATGTTATCTGAAAAAGTAACATGCATAAAATATTAATAAAACATAGAAATCTGGAATTATCCTAGAAAGTCTTAGGCACAGTATTAAATTGTAAGAATATATATATCCTAAACATTCTGTGCAAATTTGAATGAATACAATGTAGACAAAATGAGAAATATATTCCCATATAATTCAGATATCGCATATAGAAAGGCTTGATTTTAGTACATGCTTGCCATGTTGTAAGAAGTATGATAAATTTAATATTTTAATAAACGCTAGTCGACTTGCTTGTCGAAAATGCTTGCGTAAGTATTGCCATATTTTGTATTCTTTTAATCACGAAAATAGTTTTATTGCAATGTTGTATTATTCTTATCGTGACTTATGGCATTTTACAAACACTTCTATAGTCATTTCTCAGTTATTTAAGCCGAACGAACTAACTCTTATTTTTTCATTAGCGCTAATTAAGGTTAAGAGTACTACTTAGCTATTTCACGTCACATTTAGTTGCATAATCGCTCGTTACAAGTGGAAACATTCACACAACTCAAAGATAGAATGCAGAAGATGGGCAACTAGGGACTTCAATCCAGAATTCCCATGTTGCGGTAAAAACGCTCTACCTCTATACCAGGATGCCGGCCCTATATCAATTCTGTATGTATGATTGAAGATTCGCGAGTTATCTCTATCTATACTAATCATAAAAATGAATGTATGTGTGTATGCTTTGTTGCTATACAGGCCAAATCATTTTATCTATAGCTGCTATATTTTTCCTATTTACACTGAAGTGACAAAAGTCATGGGATGACTGTTAATATCGTGTCAGTCCTCCTTTTTCCCGGCGAAGTGCAACAACTCGACGTGTCATGGAGTCCATAAGTCGTTGGAAGTCCTCGGCAGGAAAATTGAGCCGTGCTGTCTGTATAGACATCCATAATTGTGAAAGTGTGGATGGTGCAGGAGTTTGGGCACGAACGGACCTTTCGATGATGTCCCATAAATGCTCGATGGGAAAACTCCCATCGTTGTGTGATTACGTGAAGTCCATGAATGTTTGCAAGTGATCTGCAAGCAGCTGAACATAACCATTTCCAGTCAATGATCGGTTCAGTTGCACAAGAGGACCGAGTCCATGCCATGTAAAAACAGCCCACACCATTATGCAGCCACCACCTCCTTGAATAGTGCCTTGCTGACAGTTTGGGTCCATGGCTTTGTGGGGTCTGCGCCACACTCGAACTCTACCATAAGCTCGTAACTACTGAAATCGTGACTTATCTGACAACGCCACGGTTTTCCACTGGTCTAGGGACCAGTCGATATGCTCACGAGCCCAGGAGAGTCGCTGCAGGTGATGTCGTGCTGTCAGTAAAGGCACTCGAGTCGGTCTTCTGCTTTCATAGCCCAAGGAAGACAAATTTCGCCACACAGTCCTATCGGACACGTCCCTCGTACGTCCCACATTGATTCCTGCAGTTATTTGACGAAGTGTTGCGTGTCTAGTAACATTGACCAGTCTACACAGACGTTGGCGGTCTCGGTCGTTAAGTGCAGGTGGTCGCCCACTGCGCTGTCCATGATGGGATGGGATGCCTGAAATTTCATACTCTCGGCATACTCTTGATACTGTGGATCTCGGAATGTTGAATTCACTAACGATATCAGCAATGGAATGACCCATGCGTCTAGCTCCAACTAACATTCCACGTTCAAAGTCTGTCAATTCTCGTCGTGCCGCCATAAATCACGAAAAACCTGTCCACATGAATAACTTGAACACAAATGAAAGCTCTGGAAAACGAACTGTGCATTTATACTTTTTCGCTGCGATACTACTGTCATCTGTATATTTGCATATTGCTATCCCATGACTTTTGTCACTTCAGTGTATACCGCAATTCAATGAGATTTCTTTGAAATTTTAATTAGTGCTTTAATTAATTAAAGCAAAAATGTCAATCTTTGACTAATTAAAGTCAATTTCAGTCTTTTTCGACAATAAAATTCTGAAATATGATATTGAAAAGGAATTTTACACCGTTCAATAAATTTAAGAAATATTTGTTTAATCATACTAATTTAACATTCTTGGCAATTTTTTTCTGAATTCCGCCAAAATTTAAGAATATTTTTTTGCTTAATTTCCAATAGAAGATTATGTTTTTGCAACGGATATTAAGTTTTTTTCATCGTTTCAATATAATTAATTAATAAAAATGCTAGCGTAAAAAATAGTTTCTGTAAAATAGTAGATGCCGGAGTTCTTACTCACGTTTTTGACAAATAAAACTGACTATTGCAATTACAATCTCACATATTTTTCGCGAAAAGAATTTGCCGCTAGATATCAATTGAAGATATCTTGAGATATTGAAGATATTGCAAGAGAAAATGAATATGTTATGAGAATTAGAATTACGTGAAAATATCTTTAAAGTGCAGGCGTATTGAAATTACTTTTCCCATCTTACAGTAAAAGAAGGTTTAAGATGGCATTGATTACATAAACAGCTATTTTAAGTTCAGAAGAAATTGTTTATTGATTATAATGCTTCCAATATCGGGAACCGATTACTAGTTTAGAGATGTATTGATTCGAGTGTAAATATAGAAAAGAATGAAAGAATAACCATTTCGAATTCCTGAATTTATTTGGTAAGTACTTTATTGAAAATATCAACCAAACATAAGATTTCAGTTTGAAGAATCAGATTATAATGGATTCAAATTATTCGCAGATGTTGTTTCTTGCCTTTAGTAAGAAATAAAAAAAGCCTAATACTGGTAGCATTTCAAATTTAATTTTCTCCTTTCTGATATTTTTCCAGCTCAGGTACCTCAGAATACTCGAAAGTACGAGTTTTTCTTTCAAAAGTGGGAAAAATGCCATACTCCTTTTTAGAAAAATCAAAGATAGCACATAATATAGAAGATTTTATATTTGTTTGAATTCGGGGTTATGTAGATTTATTAGTCTATAAAAGGCAATCAACAGGCTTCAGTCTAAAAAAAACGGCTTTTATTAACAAGAAGACGAAAAGGGGACAACAAATACACAGTCGAGAAGTACACAAGCAACACACAACAAACAGTAGCCCAAAAGTAATAATTAGTAGTAATAATAACCACAGTACACAAAGCGGCCAAAATTCTGCAAGAGGAGGGATTCTACATTGCTATTTATCATCAATCTCTCCAAACACTCTTATTCTTTTCTGTTTCCTCGCTTAAGCAGTATCCAAATGACAACTCACTATTACACTACTGGATACACCTTACACTACTCAATGGGGCTTCCACAATAAATTATAGGACTAGGCACACAGATCCTCTCAACATTAGCTGAACTAATCCTTTGCAGACTTGCTACTCTACTTCAAATCTTTCGGCGACTCTTTTGACTACTATCTTCATCTTAGGCTGCCGGCCTTTTATAGTTCCCGAAGCTAAGCAGAGTAGGTTCCAGAACAATCAGGGATATCTGAGTTCATGTTCAGTCGATCGCAAAAATTCTAGAAGATCCCAGTATTATCTATTTTGTCGCGATGAAGTCGTCAAATTCATCGTTAAGTTGTCAAACAATCTTTCTAGATATTTAACTAACAGTTAAGAAGCAACATTGCAGATTTCTAACAATATATAAATAAGAGAAGAACTGACAAATATATATTACTTCATTTTATTAGACACCTCATAAAATATTTGCATCCATTATAATCTTCTATATGAGGGTATTTAATGAACAATGGCAGCGATGCGAATATTCAGTCGATAAGATTTGATGAAAGGGGCCAATGTTATTCAAGTGGCTACGGTGGAATTGAAAAGAAATCTTTATCAGATTCGTTATTTCTTGGTATTGTTGTAACTAATTTTTTTTTTGTGTGTAAATTTCACTTTCTAGGTGCTTCACTTAAAAATTATGTGAAAATACAAAATATATTTTTAATTTTTAGGAAAATCCTTTTTCGAACTACATGATATTCATAGTTTTTTTTCCTATTTTGTAGCTAGGCACACTTATACTTATCACTTCCAATTTAACATAATCTCTATACTGCAGATACACATAGCTTTTCTGGTTTTTATGAACTACTATTTTGAATTTTAAAGGCTTAAAAAGACTAACAATCACCCTGCATATAAATCATATTTGCCTTATTTATAGCTGATTTATTCATTTAATAGTATATATATTTCAAATCCGAGGATTTTTTTTTCAATTTTATTATGAATCTTTTTTAAGACACAAAATGTCCTTAATTTTAATGTCAAGTCCCTTGGCAATTAGAGTGTGGAATAAAATTTTCTGATTTGTCTTGTTATAAAATAATCTTTATTTTTTTAAAATTTTTTGTCGTGTCTTTTGAGATGCTAATTTTCACAATAAATTCAACATCATCACTTCACTATAAGTACTCTCTATATCCCTGGTAATATGAGATGACTTTTTTTAATTTAGATGGTTTGGATTGCTTCAAGAATCACCCTGAATAGAAATTAACCTTAAACTCTTCATAATTATAAAATAATAATTCAGACTTTTTAATTGTTCACAGAAAAGACTTTTTCATTTTAATGTCTCGCAATCGGCATTTTTTTCTTTTTATTTCATTTCCAATAGACGCGTGCTGAAAATTGCACTTTTTGATTTAATTTGCAATCAAAACTAACGTAATCTCTAAATCAGCAGTAATATACTGATGGAACTTTATTTTTCTCGTGCATTGTAGCGTGATCATGCCTGTTAAATTTAATTTTTATCCTAATAATTGAATTAAAAAAATAAATAGTTGGAAAATATACTTATAATGTATAGTTTTAAAATCCAATAAAAACAGAAACATAATTCTTATATTTCAATAACATAAAGTATTGACAATGATATTTTAAAGTTATTTTTTAGCTATTAAGATGAAGTAAAATTCATTTTTTATTACAATATACTAAGAAGATATCTCAAAAAAAGCGAAAATAGTTTTTATTTATTTAAAATTTCCAATAAACGTTTTAAACATTTTTCAGAGTTGTACATTTCCATTTCAAAATATATATCTGATCCTTAATTAAGACTATAACTGACTACAAAAGTTACGTAAGTACCTTTAAATAGTAGTAATTTTACAGTTATTCTATGCTACTACCGAATAGATGATTCATGTGGGTCTCATGAATCAGCAGTAATCTAGAGAAATGTAATTGTTATTCAGACTTACTGACTAGATTATCTATCCGGCAGATAGATAAAAAAATAACAAGAATAAATTTTATTTTTATGCAGTTATATTAAGGAAGTTAGAAAGGTGAAAGACAAAATTTCGCTTACATTTTAATTAATTTAAGTTCGAATGAAAATTTTAAAACAAAACTTGTCTAGAGCTGTGCATTTCCAACTTCCAATGTGTATATGTTCTGAACAGTATAAATACGCCAATAGTGCTAATATTGACTCATTTAAATCACTCCTCACTTAGTCTCCTTCTCTCTCTCTACACACATATACAGTTTAAAAGAATTAATTAATTACATATATGAAAGCTTGAAACAAAAGATTTTTTACAACGCTAAAACAATCTATGTCTTTATAATTTGTCTGCTTATATGGATTGCTACATCTTATAAAAATAATCTTTGTGTCATTTTAAGACTAAAATAGTTATTTTTAATTATATAAATTTAACTTCTTTTCAGTTTTTATCGTATTTTTAATAATATTTTATTCAATTTGAAATACTCAATGCTTTTAGAAATTGAATGAGATGAAATTAAAACTCCTTCATCAATTATTCAGCAAAACGTCTTTATCAATAACTTATCATGGTTTGGTTTAGTGGGGTTTTCACATCTGCTTTTTTAAAAATATATACACTTTTTGATTTGCAGTAAACTGATTCAATTAATTCAATTCAAGTTTTCCAACAAAGTCCAATAACAATTAAAAATGCCTTTGGAAAATACGTGACATATTAATAATTTAAAAGCCTGAAACATCAATAATTTTTAGCTTAAAGTGGTAGTTTATTAAGCATAAAAACTCATTGGATTTAACCTGCACCGCTATTTACAAAACAAAAAGACTTTTTAGAAAAACGTTGTAATGGAATAGGAAGGAAAAGAAAATAAATTTAAGCAATAAATAATACAAACAGATTAGTGATAAACAAGTTAGTACTTAAAAGTGACTATAATTTATAAATTGGCATATAAAAATTATTTCAATTTAAGTGGTATAAAATCTTTTCTGCTTATTATTTGTTGTTTTTATTTCCTATAATTATCGACTAACAGACTTAATTACTTTAATTTCGTTGAAACAGTGTAATTAAATTTCAAAACAAACTTTATTTTTTAATAGAAAATATTGAAAAGATTCTTTGACAATTAATATAATGCTGCATGAAATAAAAACATTATTCATTAGAAATTGCTAGATGCAAAATTGACATTTTTATATATTTGCTATAATATTTTATTTAATCACACAGTATCAGAATATTATTTCTACTTCATAAAATATTTAAATTTTCGATTTATTATTTGTTTTTTTTATTTCCTATATCTTCATCTAACTGACTTAATTTAATTGATTTATTTAAAACAATGGTGATAAATTTCAAATTTTACTTTACAAAATTACTTTTTAATCATCCTGAAAAGATTTTTTTACATATGATATAGTGTTGTGCCAAATAAAATAATCATTCATTAATTATCACTAGTGAAAATATTGCCCTTTTTAAACATGTATAATAATACTTTGGTTTGTTATGCAATATCAAACGATTTTTTTTCGTTATGAAATAAATATTTAAATTGTTGAGAACTGGAATTAATCTGAAAAGAAATATTTTTCGTTGTTTTCGGATTTATATATATATATTTATCAATCCAACAATTTGAAATGATATAATGTAAGAAGAAACATATCACAAAAAAGGTAGTTAATTTTTAATCATATTGAGTATTTAATTAAAAAAATACTTCCCTTAACTCCTATTTTCATTAATTGATAGGAAGGGCAATTATTGGTGTAATACATGCACTTAATTCAACTTTTAGAAGTATTATTAAATGAATTTATTTTCAGAGCTGAAATAAAATCATCCCATTAAAAAGCCATTAAAGTTTCTCGAGATTCTTTAATGCACTTTTAAAACACTTAAATAAAATTTTGATCATATTAATTACGTTCATTATGCATATGAATATTCCATTTCTAGAAGTCAGCTTATACCTTTCAAAAGGTTTTAGTGCTCCTAAACCTTCGAGGTATTTTAATGGCTTCCGAAAAAATAATTCTCATTTTCTGCGTCATTTCGCCAGGAATTTAGTTTTCAAAATGAGCCTCATTTATTTCAAAAAGAAGGAAATAAATGCTGCATGATAAAGTAGTTTTCTTTCTCGCTTTTTTGTGCGTGTATGTTTCCAACATCATCAATATACTTTCGGTTTCCCAAACTCCGATTTTTTTGTTTCATTAGATTATATGTTATAGTATGTTTTTTGTTTCATTAAATTATATGTAAGATAGATTATATGTTAAATCAAATGGTTTATACTTTTAGCTTTCTTTTTTGAAATCAACGGGAATAAATTATTTATTCCATTAACGATTAAAGTAAAGATTTTAAGGAAATTTATATTCGTTGCACCTAAAAATATTAAATATTTATGATATTTAAAATTTGATATGACCATAATTTTAGCATGATATTTACCTATAAATCTGAAGTTATTATTTTCCTAAAAATTGCATAGTACAAAGTTTTCATTTTCAACTTTTATGAGAAAAGAAGGAATTATTTGCGAAAACTGAAAAAAAAATTCTTATTCCCAATGATATTTATATATATATAAAGATAAAAGTAGACATAATAGATAGTGAAAAATATGAAAAAGAAATTAATAAGGATAATTAAAATTACAAGGCATTTTCCACCCTTTTGAAAAACAAGTTATATAATACTTTGTGTTGAGATTAATTCTAATACCATATCTGAATAGTTAGAGTTCTATTATAATGAAATATTAAATTATATCTAAGATAAAAGATATCAGTTCAGATTTTACTTGACTTTGATAATTAACATTCCAAATTAATTTTTTCCTGAGGTTTTTATCTGAGAGTTAAAATTTTAATCATGTTTTTCTGATAACAGTTCTATATTATTTTTCTCTATATTATCTTTTCTTCTCTATATTATTTTCTTTTTTCTCTTTATAAAAGATTTATGAAGAGAAAAAGGAAAGAAACAAAGAAAGAAAATATAGTAATCGTCAAACTCGTTGTTTTGAGAGAAATCAACAAATAATTTTAAATCGAGATTTTGTCCAAACCCTAACTTTCAAATCTCTCTGAGATCGAAACACACTTTATGTCTGTCTATCTTTAAGTGAACACAATAACAGAAAATAACTTTCAGTTAGAGGACATTGACTTAATGTATGGAATTACGAATAAATTTGCAGATATCCTTCAAATTTTGACGAACTAAAAAAATGTGCCTGCCTGGATTTTAGATTACGAATTGTACTCTCTAACTACAGGAAACTAAGTAGGAAAAACTTGGTATATATTTTCATTCGTATTTGTTCGTTGGTCTGCATTTTCATATAGAGGTAGAACACACACATAGAATTTTGTTTAACAGGGAAATTATGCAAAACAGTTTCAGGGAAACATGTTCAGTCGTAACCACATCAGTATTTTAACCTTTTAAACAAATGTCACCTATATCTACCTTAGAACTATTTCTTGTCATTGATATTCTAATTGCGTATCAACTAAGCATGCCCTCTAGCGGCCCCGACCAAAACACTCTCAATCAACATCCAGCCGTCAACAATGCAGTGTATTTCATTTGCAACTGCCTGTGTAGGCTTGTTATTGTTTTGTGTAATTCGTATTCAATTGTAAAAGTTTTTGTGTTCGTGATCTTAGCTGAAATATATAAAATTTTTAGAGCTATCTGGCATTTTTTTTGGTCAATCACTTAGTTACGATTGAATAAAACAAGATTTTGTACATGTTAATAACTAAATCTCCAATTTTTATAACAAAAGATATGTACAAAATATGTTTAAAATTAAAAAAAATTACCTGCAATAATCACCCAGAAAAAAATAGCGAATATTGTGTCTATGTAAAATTAAGTTCTCGAACACAAGTCAGTTTTAAATAATTGTTTTGTTATGTATTATTTTTTTTCGTTATTTTTAAGGAATTTTCTATCTGTCATATACTTAGCTTTGCTAAAAATTAAATTTTTTTTCGACAAAAATTACAATTTTTTTGTTTGGATTTGGCATGTTTGATTGTATAAGGCATCATTTTTTTATTATTCATAGTCGTAAATGATGACCCTGACTTATTCTTCGCATTGTTTTGCATGTATGTATCTCATATGAATCTCAAATTTTTTGTTTGGATTTTGCATATTTGATTGTATAAGGCATTTTTTTAATATTAATTGTCGTAAATGATGACCCTGACTTATTCTTCCCATTGTTTTGCATGTATGTATCTCATACTTATTTTTATTTATCAATTTTGATAATGCGCCCTCCTATTTCTGTCTTTTTACACATAATTTCACTCGAAAACAGAAGTTTACAGAATTTAACTACAATATCTAAGAATAATAGATTACTAGCTTTTACTTTTGATCGCTTCGCTACACATTACCTTTAAAGCTTCAAGAAAGTAATAATAGAAAAAGGAGGTAAAACCTTCTCGGCCAATATTCTTGGCTATAAAGTAAGATCTACAGTTGAGAAGTCAAATAGATTATAAAATCTTCCATTTATTCTTCCACTTAATGTCTACAATACTGTTACAGAAATTATATAGTTATACTGTTGTGAAGTGGTACTAACTTGTAAGTCTAAAATACGGAAGAAATTTAGTCGTAGTTGTGATAGAACGGAACAAATTCGAAACGATTACTTTTTTTTTATAAATGTCTCTTTATCTTGCCTATTTTGAATAATTTGACAAAAACGGGTCCATAAACCGTTTCATGGTATTTTACACGTTATTATTTACAATTCTGTAATTACTATTTTCATAAAGTAAACACAATTTTAGAAAATAATTTGTTTTACTATGCCAGTTGAAATAAAGAAAAACAGTCTGGAATGTTCAAAATATTACTTTGAAAATAAAGATTAAATTACCATGAAATAACTCATGCACAACTTCAGGAATATTCTCAAGAAGAATAATGTAACAGAATGTTGTCCATACTTTAATTAAGTTGACAGAAAAAAATGCACCCTTTTAAATGAAAATGCAATTTTCGTCTTAATTGTTCATAATTTTATAATTATTATTTTTGTGAAACAAATGCAATTTTAGAAAATAGCTTGTTTTAATTTAAAATATAAAATATTTTAATTTATATAATCACATAGATAATTTAATATTTTAATTTATATAATCATATAAATAATTTAATATTTTAATTTATATAATCATACAAATAATTTAATATTTTAATTTATACATAAACGTATAATTTATATAAACATTTAGTTTTTATTTAAAAATATATTAATAAAAAACATATGTGTTCACAACATCCCTTCAAAACTAAACTTTGAATTAGAACGCAATAAATTAAGTCACACGCAGCTTCTGGAAAGTTCGGAAGAAGAATATTTTTAAACGATGTTGACAATAAATGTACCTTCATTTTTATTTATTCGTATAGTTTATTTCAAATTATTGAATTGTGGTTTGTGAACATTTAATTATTTTAAAAATAAGTAAGCGTCGGATATGTCTTATCTATATTTTTAACCTGGTGATTAATATTCGGATTTATATATTTAGCTTCTCATGTAAATTACTACACATTTTTGGAACTTTATAAGGACTCATCTCTTTGCCTTAATTTCAAAATAACATGCAATGATATTTATATATTTGAAAGATAAATTACATAACTATTACAAACTTCCCATTGTGCTTTTATTAATCATCTCGTGTTTAAATATATTTTTGTAATCGATTTTGATTTCTTTCAAAATGTTGTAAAGATTAGAAATTTCATATAATTATAAAAATAAAGTATATTTAATTTTTAAAACCTTTTATAAAAATTATTTAATTTGCTATTAATTAAAAATTGTTTCCATATTTAAATATTATATATTTAATTTTTGAAGTTGATTTATTCAACAGTCGATCAAATCAATTAAATTGCTATTTAGTGCTGGTGACGCCATCTAATTATTAATTTGAGAAAAATTGATCTTAGATTTTGAGGTCTGAATATCATAATTATGTTGTTGTTGTTAATCATGGCTCTTTACAAGCCCGCTGACAGATATGTCAGTGATTTAAGCCAAATGAGCCAATTTTTTCGGTAGCTCCAACTAGGCCCAAGAGTACGACTTAGCTACTTCATGCGCTTGCGCAACCCCTTTTTATAGAGGAGTGCCTTCACACACTTCATAAATAGAACAACAACCATGCCCGAACCGGATATCGAGCCTGAAAGCACAAATCCCAAGGAAGGAGCATTACCCCTATGCTAGGCCACCTGCACAGGACGTAATAAAATATATATTAAAAACTGCGTAAACAATAATTTAAAAAAGTCGGGTTATTACTCTCATAAAAGTATGGCTATTAAAGTTCCTTTTATTCTTTTTATTTTTTATTATATTTTAAGCAAGGGGCTTTAAATATGAAAAAGTATACGCTAGAGATATAAGATATTTTTCTTCTTTCGACAAGACCAATATTATCAGTGCTTTGGGATCGGTTCAAAATTCACAAAATTTATTCATATATAAAAAGAGCACACTCAGAGGAATTAATCGGTAAAAATTCGCCCTTTTCCGCATACTAAAAGGATTGCTTAAAAATGAATAACAATGGCTTTATGATCATATATTACAATAGCGGAAATACTTAATCTTATTCAAACTTTATATCGCATCGCTTTCCACGTGGATACTTTGTAAAAGAACAAGCTAGACTAAGCTTTTCATTGAAAAAAAAACTTTTTATCATCAAAAAGATGCTTGCTTGAGTTGAGTGCTGATATCGGAGGGTCTCTTTTCTTTTTTTGAAATCTAATACATTATAAAGTAACATTATTTCTGGTGTAGAGAGCCAAGGATAAAAAAGATCTTTCTTACTAAGCTGGTAATGCATATAAATACATTAGATGTTATAAAAACTCGAGCATTTTTTGTTGTAGTTTCTGTATACGATATTTGATGTCAACATCTGGAGAATCATTCTTTACTTTCTCTGCTTATATAGATAAGTTTTTCCATGGTTTTAATATAAAGGGTGATATCTCTTTGGAATAATTTTATCTTTTTTTAGTTTGTAAATTATGATAAAGTAATGCCTTGTTGCAGGATATAGGAGCCTGAATTATCGGTATTTATTCCATATGATTATTACATAATTTATCGTCACTTATTCCATATTTATTATCATTACATAATTTAGCGTTTTCCTTCTGTCTTTCACAGTGTATTACAATAATATATTTTCATATTATTAGGATAAATTTCATATAGATATTGGATGCAGGAATACAGCTCCGGCATTTTTACTAAATGGTATTGGTAATGCTGTTTGATACCAAATAAATCGGGAAGGTGTGTTGAAAAAGTTAAAAAATAACCGCTGTTTTCTTCGTAAATGCTGCATATATGAAATGTTTTGAGTGGCTCATATACATATATATATGTGTGTGTGTGTGTGTGTGTGTGTGTGCATTTGATGATTAAAATATCATCAAATGCAAATCAAATTTAATTATTTTGGCCATTTCCAGCAGTTTTGCAGCTAAGCAGTTAAATCTATGTAATAATCTTATGGTTAAAAAATTGACCTTTGATACAAAATTGGATGAACTAGCTTGTAAAGTTTTAAAAAAAATTTGGAAATGTATTAAAATTCGAAAAAAATAAATGTTTTTTCAAGAGTTAAAACTAAAATCAGATATTACAATTTAATCAGGATAATTTTCATTCCGTTGATACAATTTCGCAATTTTTGGCGCTATTTAATTTACAAATTTCAATTTAATTCAGTTTATGTAGATTTAATATACAATTTAATAAGATAAATTTAATTTAAAAATTCAACAGAGGGATTTGGTTGCATTTATTTATAATTTAATGAAGGAATTATCTTATTTACTAAGTGTGATTATTGATATTTTTAATTAATTTAGATCAAATGCTTAAAATTTTTGAAATAAATCTAATAAATATTTATTAGATTTATTTAAAAAATTATGTATTTGATGATGAAAATTATATGACAAAGTATTTAATGAATACTCTGCAGATATATATGATTTGAAAGACATTTTTTAGGGATGATTTCAAAGAGAGTTTTTTTTATGTGTGAATAAATCACATCGAGATTCACCGTTTGCTCAGTATAAATTCAACGAATTTTTGAAATTTCATAAATGTATTGTGTTTCTCTGTAATAATAATTATGAGTCAAATTGCAAGCACATTTTATTGCTATTCGAATTAGAGGAAAATAAAAACAAAAGCATAATTTAAAAAGTTAAGCTTATAATTTAGTCTTAAATTAAAATTAACCAGAACACGAATTTTACTTGGAAGAAAGGTTATTCTTAGTAAAGGTACGCCTGCATTCTTTTCAATGATAAATTATTTATTAAAATAATATCACCAATATAGAATATTACTGAATGAGTTAGGAGTAAATTAAATACTTTTCATTTAAAGGAGTGCATATTACTATACATGTCTTTTAATTTACAATCATTTTTTTTTAAATTAAGTATTACACATATATATAATCAAAATATTTGTATTCAATAAAACTAATAAAAATAATTAATAATTTAAATGTATGAGGTTAATAACTTACAAAAAATCAAGGGTTTTGGATTAGAGAATAATTATATGATTTAGAAATACAGATAAGTATAAATATCTCGAAAATTTTAATTCTATTTTAAAATAAATTTTAATTTAGAAGCATTTATAATTTAAATAATTTTCAAAGTATTCCTTGAAATTTCATATCTATGGCAACTGTCAAAAAATTAGTCAGAGAGTTAGAAATAAATTGATAGAATGTAAATAGATTTTCTAAATTATGTCATGATGGAAAACATTAAATTAATGAGCTGTATATCCATAATTAAAATTCAAATGGGGAGGATAAAAATGTTTTCGAAAATTAAAAAAAAACAGTGAGACTTAAAGAAAAAAAATTACCGAATTTTTTTTTTATCGAAAAGGTCTGAAAAAACCTTAGCATACTGCAAAAAGAACATCAAGGTCATTCATTTTTGTATGATGTCCCATACATATTAATATGAGATCAGAACAATATATGATATGTATCAAAACCATTTTAATTTCTAAAAATGATCTCTTAGGAAAGATAAATTATTCACACCAATGACTATTCTCCCCCTTTTTCTTGTAATTTTTCTTTTCAAAATTCATTTCAGGTATTTAGAGATTCATTTAGCTTATTATAACTAATTTGAGTTCTACTGTAAATGGACATTGACTTTTATTCTGTAATTTTCATCAAAACGAATCATTGATATTTACTATCTTTGTAATAAAATTCTTTAAGAATTACGAGCCACACACTTAAAGATGCTAGTGTGCTTTTATTAAATAAAATACAATTCATAATTTACTTAGTTACAACATCAAAAATTAAAAAGTGATAGCCAACACGCTATAAGTCACAATAGTAGAGCTCATCGTTAAAAGAAGACTTCGATCGAGCTGGAACAATCCATAAGCCGTGAAGTGTATGTCTAATTTGATATCTTTAATAAATAAAAGTAGCTGTTCCCTTTCATAAAGATTATTTATATTCATTTTGAAACTAGTCCTGCATAGATCCGCTTTCAATAGTTTCCACATATTGCAAATGTCAGTGAGTTTCGAAGCTGTTAGTGTCAACCTCAGATAGTTGCTGACAGTCCAAATAAAAATAACAATACAAAGGAAAGCTCGATACAAGAATTGAAAAGAATAAAATTTCAATGTATTAACCATGACCACATTTAGAAAATTCACAAATACTAGGATGTTTGCTATGAATGTGCTCAGAGACAAGGTTTCTTCAAGGAAGCTATGCAGTTGTTCAGCCCTTGAAATGCATAAAGTTGCTTCAGATAGACTTGCCGAAGATATATTTTTAGTTAAGTTTCTATGAATTTCCAGCAGTACATCTTCAAGAGCAATTTCATAAGCCAAATATATAAAATTAAGTAGATCTGTACATAGCATTGATGCTATGAAAAAATAAGCAACATAAAGAGTATTAAATATAATTGTGATGAATTTTACATAACTTGGATATTCGTTTAAATATTGCATAAATGGAGGCTGTAGTTTACTTTTTATCTCATCATAGCTTCCGAAAATAGTTATGAAACTTAAAAGTGTATAAACAAACGGAATAACCAGATTTATAATCCAAGCTGGAATTATTTTGTCCCTCGTGCTTACGTATGTTTTTGTAACATGTTCTTTTCTGAACTTTTCAATACAAGATATTAAGCACAGTATTTCACACTTTTTAAGCTCCAGCGATAATCGTAGGCTCATCAATGCAATTGATGAAGCAGAACAAACTATAATAAAAATAATATCGTTTCTTGGATACATAAATATAAGGAACATTATATTATACCACTCTAGAAAGAAAAAGAAGACTTTTAACAGTATGATTGGGCTTCTTTTGATAAAGTCTTTCGAATCTACGAGAGTAGTAGAATGTTGCATGTCTTTAAATGATGTTCCAATAAGACTGAATGCTTGTAGATATATCTTGAAATCTGATTGGAGAGACATTATATAAAATTCTGCAGTCAATTTATACCAATATTGATTAAAAACATCACAACATTACTTTATATTAAAACATAACGAGATAAAATGTGAAACAATTCAAGTTGATCAAAATGTACATTTCATGACACTTTAAAACCGTGTTAAATTTTAATGAAAATGATGTGTTCAGATGAGTTCAACTATTTATTTTTAAAAATCCATATCTATCTAATTAATGTCATCACTTAATTAAAAATTCCTTTAATTTCATAAATTCTTTACTGATAATTGCTTGCGGTCATTCTAATGAGTAAAAGTACAGTTTTTGTAATGACTTCGAAATATCGCCAAGAGATTGCTAAGCATACACATGATATAAAAACTGCTATGTCTGAATATATTAATCTATTTCAATTTACTGAGTGCTTCCCAGAAGCTTGAAACTCGTTTTTTTAAAATCAATGACTAAAATTTTTCCAATAATTTAGAAAGACAATGCAATATAATCTCTTTCATGATCTCCACATGGTTTTCTACATGATAATTTGACTACAATTGTCCTGAAGTTCCATATCCAGAATTACATCGAATTATAAGCAGCTTGTGTCATGTCTGAAAAATCAAATAAATTAAGTGCATGCCTTAAATAATACAAGAAACAAAATAATGTAAACGATTATGAAATGTGTTTTAAACTAATACTTGAATTGCAAAGAAAATTATGGCAAATAGAAATATATGTATTTCATTCTAAATAGAAATACTGTGTGCTTAAAAATATGTTCCAAATTTCAAATAATTTTTAAATTATAAGTATATAAATAGGGGGTAAAATCAAATAATAAAATCCAATAAAAATAAGTAGATCATAAAAATAATTTATATTATAAATTTATCATTATTGTGTTTGAATAATTATTTAATGCTGGAAGCTCATTAAAGCGTACCTTCATAGAATGGACAAGACGTAGATAAAGCACATAACAAACATGTTGTATAAAAGTAAGATATAGTGTATAGCAAAGATAAAGTATAAAAATAAAAGGCAGAATACAGCAAAGATATAGCATAAAAGAACGATAAAGTGTATAGCAAATATATATCATATAAATAAGATATAGCTTAAAACAAAGATATAGCGTAAAAATAAGACACAAAACATAGCAAAATAAAACATAAAATTAAAATATAACGTATGGCAAAGATATAGAATAAAAATGATATAAAATTTAGCAAAGATATAACATAAAATAAGGCACAGCATAAAACAAATATATAGCATAAAATAAGGTACAACATATAACAGACGTATAGAATAAAAATAAGATATAGCAAAATCAAAGCATAAAAAGAAGATACATTATACAACAAAATCTATAGCATAAAAATAAGATATATCATGCAATTTGATATCTTCATTTATATTAAATTCTAATGATAATTCTTTTTAATCGTTAATATAGTACAGGTATCTTAGTTTTTTATATTAACAGTTATAAAAAAGAATACCGGTATTTTTTTGTTAAATAATGTGATTTGCTTTGCATGAAAAAATGGTTAAATATCATATGTTTATTAGCATTTGGTTTATGCTGTGCACCAAGGCTCATAAAATGTACAATTTCTTGATAATTGAATTCTTTTAGACCAATAATGTACAATTTTGCCAATGTTTTATTAAAAAAATGTTTCTAAAGCATTAAATAATTTATCATGAAATTTCGGCTCCACATGAAATTTGACTGAAATTATTTGGTATAAATGCTGGAAATATAACTTATTTACAATAAATAATTGTTTGAAAAATAAATAAAAAGATTATGTATTAAATAAATAATATATTCTTGACAATAATATTAATTAAAGTAAACTAATATTAAAACTCAGTATTATACATTAATTCTTTCTCTCTCTAATATTGATTGATATTCTTAAAAAATAAATACCATTTTAATAAAACTATTTTAAAACAAGCATTTTATTTAGGTTATTTTTTAGTATATCATTATTATATTATCTGTATTTATAAGTTTTTATAATAGGAACTAGTATTTTTATCAGCTGAATCTACTTACTTCTGATGCTATAATCATGTTCCTCAAGTTCTAATAGCTCCTTATAGTTTTGCACCGAGAATTTCATTCAGTTCATCAAAGTCTAGAATTTCTTACTACCATTATAACTGTATGAGTTTTGCTTTTGCAAAGCTGCAGATAGATACAAAACCTCTTTATAATCCACATAATTTAATGGAAGTAGTAATCTATTGCTTTATTTCAAAAATTAGTTATTTCAGGTATGCAATGCTTAGTGCAGTTAAACTCCTAAGATTATTAGTGAAAACCTCATTGTTTAGTTCCCAATTTTTTTCTGAAACAAACATTATAGTTTCAATTTGATTAACAAGTTTTTAAGATGTTTCGAAAATTCACATTTCACGTAATTTTGTTTATGCTATTTAATTCAAGGCAGCATAATAATAAGCATATTATAATGATAGACAAACGATGATACCAATAAAATCGGTTTATATATGTCTTTGGAAGAAAGTATAAAACAAAATATATTTGCTTATACTTACATTGAAATTAATAAAAAAATCTGGTAGAATTTTATTTAGATTAACATGTGCCTTTAATTCGTTTTATTAAGAAAATATTTTTTTAGTTCTTTAGATGTTCACCTAAAATTAATGATATATAGCAAATTATTCACACAAAAACTTCCGATGCATGAAAAAAATGATACACATACCGCAATAACTTCCGATTGAAATTTCGCACCAACAAATTGTTTAGTTTCCACTCAGTAAAATACTTAGATACAAACCCACTTCAACATATATTTCCAAAAAAGTGCTATGATTGTTTTAAAAACATATTCATTTTTCTTATTTTAAAATTGTTGAGCTTGATGTCCATAGTGTATAATTCAAATAGCTACCAAACTTAAGTTAATTTAAGATCATTTACTGTTACTCATAGATATATCCGGGATATGTTTCTTTTTTTTATCCTGGAAGTCTTATAACATAATTTTTCAGATGTAGAAATATTTTTGTAATATTCATGAACTAATTTGCATAGTTACAGTTCTCCAAAACGATATCAGTAATCTCACAATTCTTCGTCTGATAATCAATTTTTATTCCATTTTCTTCAATTTAATAAAAAGTCATAAAAGTTTTTTATTACATATTCTCTGTATAAATAATTCAAACAAAGCACGGATGCATTTTATGTCATCTGATTCAGAATATCCAGGTATCTTAATATATCATCAAGGTTTCTTAATAAAAAATAAAATCTTTAGAGTATACAATAAGATTTCAAATATGCTTTTCAAACTCAATTCAAGTTCAGTAGATTTCTGGAGACCAAAAATCATTGACAATTCATCACAAAATTCGGATTCCTAATTGAATTAAAATTAGAAACTTCAACTTGAATATCCATAATTTTTATAAGGCATATAATTTTAATTATCATATATCAAACATGATCGTTAAAAATTATGAGTATATTTATATAATATAATATTTGCCTATTATTAAATGTATAAATACATATGGGTATTCCATATTCTTTTTCTTGAAAAACGTTTCAAATACCAATTTTAAGAGAATCCTTTCTATGTTCATAAAGTGAAGTTGGGAATAGAATGTAAATAAACAAAAATTATATTGACTTGCACAAAATTTTCCCTGAAGAAAATCAAGAATTAAGGAAACAATTAATATTTAATAAAAATATTATCAAAAGCGGGAATTACCTGGTACAATAGATGAATCATCGGTCATTTCAAAATCATTTATTACTTAACGCCTCTTACAAAACTTATTTCGATACATCTTTTGTTCAATGTAAACTATGTAATGAATAGGCTCAGATAAGGTCCTTTTGTTAAATTGATTTTGAAAAAGGTTAATGGTATAAATTCTTTTAGATGAATCAGCATGTTATCAGGTGCCTCAAATGGTATTTTAATGCAAAATTATCGTTCTATTTTAGTTACAATATGTACCGAGTCAATTGTTATCTAACGGGATTCAAAATAATTCTCTTCAAACAGGCTTATCTTCATTTAAACAAACAGACAAGTTCAAACAAGAGAAACGCTATCATTTTTCACAAATTATGTAATAAATGCCTTAAAAATCAAATCCTGATTTTTTGGAAGATATAGATATTTGTGTCCATTATTTTGCAATGATCTACGTCTTTTGTTAGCTGTAAAATTGCATTAATTAATACACTCCTCTGAAAGAAATATTTAAATTAAGGAATAGTGTAGTAATAATTTTCAGAGTTTTTGCGCATGAAAGAATTTGCACATTTTTTACTAATAAAAAATTTAAATATTTATGTTATATTGTTTCAAAAGTTTGATTAAGTCATGTATTTAAAATACATCCTAGCAAAAATTGTAATAAATATGCATAAAATATACTAGTATCGAATTCTTGAAATGTCAAATAACAATTCATTTGTTAAAATTGCGTTGAATAAATATAATAAGTGAGAAGATGAAAATATAATAATATCACAGTATAGAAATCTAACACTAAATCACAACCATCTGAATAAAACTATTTCATATTAAAAATGAAGAAATAAAACTATTCCACCTATACATTTCAGTATCTTGCACTTTCACAAAAATTAAAGTACAGAGAGACATAAAACTTTTTAAAAAGGCAAACATGTAATTTTAAAAAAGTTAGTAATTTTTAAAGAATGGAACAAAATTAGTTAAACCTTGCAAATGAAAATTTTGATTTGTTTTCACAACAGGAAATTTAAAGTCACTTTTTTTTATAAATGAAGCAGTCAGGAACTCACCTTTAAGTGATTATGGATAACTTCGTTCAAAATATCAAGAGTTCTCGTTTTAATGTGAATAGGTTTTTTTTTCAATATGTGTATCTTAACGATGTTTATTTGTACTCTGAAATTCCTATCTTCCATATGACTAAATCGCAGACAATTGATATGGAATTACTGTTTTCAATGATTGTTCAAAGAAATAATTATGGCTTAAATCAGTTAATTAACAATACATTTTAAAATAATTTTAAGTTTATAAAATATATGTGAATATTATTAAGGTAGAATAAATGTTTTTATATATTTTCCTCCCTCACTTTTAATTTAGTTTTTTTCGTGAATATTGGACGCCCTTATGTATTTAGGGTTTTTAAATAACATTTTGTACCTTATTTTGAAACCTAGTATAAATTCTTTCCTAAGTCTCATAGTTTTTGCAACAAAAATTTGTAGAATAAATATTTGGCACATTATATTCTTAATGGAAATAAAAAATAGAGAGTTAATTTTTATGTATTTAACTAAAAATTATCACATATTTTTTTCTAAAATATCTTCTGCCGGCATCAGCAATCTAAAAAAAATAATAATAAAACCTTCAATTAAGAAAAAGCATTAGTTGTTTCAGAGCAGAAACTTTAAAACAGTTTTATAAATAGGAAATTTATTATCACAAATCTCATATTATCATATGAGATCATCATTATTTTTAAGTCATTATTTGTCTCAATTAATTTAAGTAACTAACCAGTTTAAATCATTTTGAAGCTGGCACTAGACTGTTCTATCGGTCTCTATCTCTCTTTCGAAATCGTATAGAATGATATAAGTTCTTTATAAATTTGTATATTTTATTTTTCTAGCTGGCATGCAAAGTTTTGGTCTTCGACCAATTTTGAGATTAAAAAAAAACCCATCGTATATCAAAATATCGAAGCATGCGTGTTCTTAAAGTCTCGTAATAATAAAAATTCATAATGAATTTTTCAATTATGAGCTTTTCAATTTTTAATGGAAATAAATTTTTAAAAAAAACTGTAAGAATGCAGAGAATAAATAATTAGGAAATCAAGTTGCAACTTTAGTTGGCGATAAATCCCCAAATCTGACAATTTCTTGCATTATTCTCTAATAACCCTAAAAAGAAACAAAAACAAAAAACTGATGCATTGAAAGCTATAAATCAATTTGTTGCCTACGCATTTTCAGTCTTCAAAAAAACTTCAAAACAAAACAATAAGATGCTCTCACATGATAAAAAAAACAGACTTGAAACATAATTTTGGTTTTGCTTAGTCAGCCTTCTGTTGCTACAATGAAATAAATTTCTGAAGAATCCTTAATGATCAGATTTAAAGAAAGAAAATCATAAATCGAGGAACATTAAACAAATATTTATCATTTTTGGAATGAGAGAATCATTCTATCAACAAAAACCGTGAATGAATGAATTCAGCCCGGGGGCAAAAATAAATAATCGGCTCAAAATGAACTATTAATATTCGCACAGATATTAATGAAAACAATTCGTTTAGAGACAAAGTATGGAAAAACATGAATATTGAAGCAAAAACATTGTTTAATAAATAATACAGAATCCCAAACGATTTTATTTATATGCATTGAAATTAATTTATTCTCGGCTGAAACATTGCCAGTTGGGGAATCTGAAACTCGCTTCTGATTATTAATAGGAAAAAAGTTGAAGTGCGACAATAAATAAAATATGCAGTTTCTTGAAACCAAAATAAATATAAAGTATTTCTAAAGTTTAATAATTTTAGATTTAGGAAATAGATGTGGTTTAAAATGATAAGTTAAATAAATAACTCTTTAAATCTTAAGGATTTCGTTTGGAAAAATATTGATTTATAAATAATAATCAAAAGTAATAATTTTGTATTTTCAATTGATGGAAATTTAACTAGAAATCAAATAATTATCTAATTGACCTAAAATAAAAGATTTTATATATAATAATTTGTATGAAAAAAAAGTTTTAGATGAAATTCTTATTTAGCACTTTTTTTTCTTGTTGAACTTTTTCCTAGATAATTATAAAGACAGAAGTACCTCCCATTATCTCACAGAACAAATATTGCTATCCATTTAATAAACAAGCTTGTCTCAAAGATATTTTTAAAATTGTATAAAGGACATTTCTTATCGCTATAATAACATAATAAATCCATTAATAGACATTTTAGCAAAAGATTTGATAATGGATTTCTGCTTTCTGTGAAAATGATAAAGCCTCAAAATTTTTAATCAGTTCTTGATAAAGTGATTGCACGATTCTGTAAATGTTGAATTCCCAAACAATATTCCTGTGTGCGTTCTTATATACAAGAAATGAAGTGCGGTTTACTTTATTTATTATTTTAAAGGTCTGCTAAAAGGAAAAATGTTTGTTATTTTTTATTACTGCAAAATTCTGCTGCTACATCATTTTCTTTGAAAAATCTGCATCAGATATATGAAATAGTCTTTCTTTGTCTAGCTGTTAAAATCAAGATTTGGCATTAGAAATTTCGTTTTGATCAATGAAAATTCAACAATATATAAACTATCATATAAAACTTCTTGAATATCATGTTTCATAGATTCAGTTTTACTCCTGATGGGTTTGAGCAATTTCAAGCTTTATTTCGTGTTACTGAGTAACAGTAAGTTATTGACTTTATAATTTTATGCTTCAAGTATGTTATTCAAGTAAATCAAGCTCGTGAGATTGATTTAATGACTCTACATTTCATAATATTCCTTCCATAGCATTAATCATGAATTCAAGTCATAAATCAATGATTTAATGTCTCTATGATTGATATTAGTAGTTTATAATACACATCACATGTTCAAGATTGTAACTGTTTACTTCATACTAATAACTGCTTATTTCAATCCCATCATCGATCTTGAAATATCCTAAAATTGAAATATTCGTAGATTATCAAAAATGTTGCCCGATTAGTTAATTGCTTTCTGAAAAATAAGTAAAAAGCAGTTAATCGAAAATAAATTTTTAATTTCTGCTCTGTGAGTTATATCTTCAAGCTTTTTAGTTATATTCAATTATTTCAATTTATTGCTGCATATAAAGTTTGGAATATTTTATGTATTTTTATATTTATTTCTCTTAATTATTTTATCTTTTAATGAACTTTAGGCAGTTTCAATTTAAAATTCAACTGCATCTTGTTTTTTTCTGAAAATGTATTTAATTGATTTTTTTAAATATGTAAAATTTTGATAAAAAAATTCATTTTTTAGAAGAATTTATAGAAAAAATTGTTAATATTTCAACTTTATTTCATCTCAAATTTTGTGCTATAGTTTTGTAAAGCAAATGTATTTTGAACTGAATACATAAGAGTTTATAAATTTTTTCATGCATGTTTCTAGTAATTTTATTATATAAATAATTTATTGATAGATACCTTAGAAATTAAAGAGGTACATATTAATAATCTTGTTTTTTTAAAAATTATAATTAAATTAGATCATTTTCTAGAATTTCTGTTTTCCAAAATTCTAAAATTATATTAAAATTGCAAAACTCCTCAACAGTTTTTCAAATATTTTAAAAGAAAAAGTATCTTAAAAAGAGTCATTTTTAAATAACCTATCGTGGAATCAATTTTGATATAATTTAAACAATTTATTTTTTAAATCTCCTAAGTTTTTTTAATAAAAAATAATACATTTATTTATAATTATTTCACCAAATTAAAAATGCCTGTGTGATAATTCATTAAAAATATAGAGCTATTCTTTTTATGTGTTTATCTTACGACTTTCAGAAATTTCTATACATTTTGTATTTACTGCATGATAACCATTTTTATATTCGAAAACATTCTTATAATTATTTTGCAATTAAAAATTTCCTAAAATTGTAAAAAAAGGGATTTTTTGCTGTTTTCATTTTAAATTAATTGGTTAAATGTATTCTGAAAATAATTTTATATAATTTTAAAGAAATTTTAAACTTGAGTATTAAAATAATTTAGAAGAAAAAAAATATTCAATTTATGCAAGATGAAGTTTATGCATGACATGAATATTATGCTCAGTTCTTTTGCCATTGTCGGGATATCATTCAATGATTGCAGCAACTCTGAAAAGAATTCTTATAAAAAACTATTTACTTTATTCTTTAAAGTATGTCTAGAGATTTTCTATTTTCTGTTTAGTATGTACAACCTGCTAGCTGATACTAACTGGTTTGATAACAAAAAGTATTTTTTTGTCCTCACTACATCAGCTTTGGGTATTTCAATTATGGCACTTAGAATATCAGTTATATTCAAAACATCGAAGATTATTTGTCTGATAAATAAATTACAAGTACTGATTGATGATTATAAAGTTAAATCAAATAATCATAAGAAACCTAATATGCTTTTAATATGCTGTATGCATTTCTTTGCCCCATTAAGTATTGGAATTATATTTATCATTCTCTTTATTGAAAGCAGTGATGAATTTAGAGGAATGATTGAACAGAAATGTGAAATCGTTTGCTCCGATAATTTTATTTGTGTGAGATATGTTATGCTTATTGTTACAGTGTTTTATGTGTTTTACTTTTTTATAACACCGACTTTATGTATGACATTATTTTTCTGCATATGTAATACTTATGAGAAAGTTTTCCAACACATGTTCAGACAAGCTTATGAACGGATTTCTACCAAAATTTCTCCGGACAATTTGGCAGATGCTGTAGATATGATTTTGAAATCGGCAAAACTTCACCAAAACATCGAAGATATTTTGTCTTTTAGTGTATTCTTATCTTATGTCCTAGTGTTTGTGAATTTTCTAAATTTGGTATCTGTAAACGCCGTTGACTTTGAATGTCCATTTGTAAGATTTCGCATCATTGCATCGGTTATAGTGTTTCTGTGGACATTATTCAATTTCTTTAAGATGACACTGATTGGAACAAAAATTATTGATGTTTGTGATGAGTGGAAACTTCTTCAGAAAGATATAGTAAGAAACTGTACGAAGACAGAAGCCAATAACGCTGATGAACTAACATGTTTAATGTTAGTGTTAGAAGTCACAAAAGTTGACATATTTTTTACAGGATGGGGAATGTTTCAGTTAGACAGACGCTTGCTACTAACTATGGTTGAAGCCATAGTAACATATAGTGTTCTTATAGCCACACTTTAGAATCTATGGACGGAAACTACTTCAAAATGTTGCTGTAAAAATTATAGGAAGGTTGACAAGTTATATGAACTATTCCAGCGTTCTTCATGCAGCCACGCTTTGGACCATGAATGAAAACTAATTCTAAATGATGGTATAAAAATTACAGAAAAACTGAAATAGATAAGTCAGATGAGCTATTCCAGCTTTCTTCATGCAGTATTCTTATAGCCGCAATTTAAAAACGATGAATGGAAGCTTCTACAAATGGATGCAAAAATTACAGAATGGCTAAAATCGATGCCAGATGAACTGTTTCAGCTTTTTTATAATCAAGATCTAGTAGTTTTAAACATATATTTAAGCATTTGTAAACAATATCTATTTGTAGTAAATAGTAAACTTATTACAAAATAAGTGCTTTTGATAAGGCACTTTATTGCCCTATGTCAGTCATATATGTTTTTCCTTTTTAGATATTAACTGAATATATGAAATATTTATTGTTTCTTTATTAATAATTTTTATTTGTTTAATAATTTTTAATTTTTTACTATAATTAAATTAAAATGCTTATGTCAAACCTAAACTGTTTTAAGTAAATGTGATAAATATTAATACGATATTGCATTTTACATTTTAAAGCGAAATGTGTGCTGCAATATTTGCAATTCTAAGTTTACAAATGGTATTTTTATAATTTGAATCTTGTTATTTCATAGTGTATAAATAATCATTTAAAATGTAGATGAATAATTAACTGTGACCGTTCATTGTTTATCTTTTAAATGTAATAAAAATAGATTCCTTAATAATTAGCTTATTATGAAATTCAAAAGACATTTTTGCAATTATTTTCATTAAATTGTATTCTATCCGTTGTGGAAAATTATCATTTCTGAATCAGTTTCAATTTTCTTAAACTAATAAAATGGCCCATGATTCTTAATTTAATTGGTGAATAACTTTTGATTTAACATAGTTTTTAAAAAGCAAGTGAATTTTTATTGAAGTTTTAGCTGCAAAATATTTTTTTGGCTGAAAAAATATTTAACATGATTTTTGAAAGAAAAATATAATTACAATATTTAAATGAATGAAAAAATAATTTTATTGCACTATTTTAAAATATGAACTATCTTCTAAATGGTATATCTTTATTGCAAGAAAATACTTTAAGCAATTTTGAATAAAATGCAGAGAGATTGAAAGAGGAACAACTTAGAAATAAGAAGATAACAGGAAACTTTCATCAGAAGAATAGAAAATAAGAAGAATAGAAAAGAATAGAAGAATAGAAAAGAATAGAGAAGAATAGAAAATAAATTTGCCTTTTTGTCAAATAATATTTCCCATTTTTCAATATACCTTCACAAATTAAAAAAAAAATCTAAGTAGAACATAAATCTTCTGAATAATTAGAAATGTATTTGATCGAATGAAATTTTAGAATATTTTTTTTCATAGGAAACAAAAGGGGGATTCTTTAAAAGCAAGTATGTTCTTTTATAACTTTTTGTAAAAGTAAAACACATAAAGTTAAATTTCAAAGGATTAGAGCTCTTAAAAACTAATCAAAAATTCTGAAAGCTGCTTTGAATATTTTAATTGCTTACTTTTTGATGGATAAGTCCATATCAAATATGCCACAAGTTTCTAAAAGCTAGTTTCGTTTCAATTTTAAAAACAAATGGTTCTAGACTATTTCGCTGTTAAAGAACTGTTATCATTTATTCATTTAGAGAAAATTTCATTCAAGATTGCTACATTTTTTGCTTGTTTTCAAGCACCTGAACAGAAATAGGAGTTAAAAATATTTCAATAAAATAAATAAATATCTATATATTTAAATACGATTGTTATTGGGTTGAAGTTAAATTTTAAATAATGTCAAAGCTATTTGATGTTATCATAAATAGTGTATAAGTTATTTATTAAACTAAAATGCACATTATTTTATGTATAATATTTTTAAATTCTTAATTGCAAAGATGCCGTAATTATTTCATAAAGTAATTAACATAATATTACGTTATGCGTAAAATATCTCATGTTCTAAACTTATAAAATTTTATTTAAATTTGTAAGAACACATGAAATAAAGAGTAATTTTATTAAATTAATAAATGTAAGGGTTTAACTAATCACCCCCCCCCGCCCGCCCGCACGCACACACACACACACACACACACACACACACACACACCCACACCCACACACACACACACACACACACACACACACACACACACACACACATTAAATTCTTGTACGTGATACAAAATCTACTTACTGACTTATATCTAAGAAGCAACTTAGTTTAATACATCTTTACATTTATGTAGTCACCCTTGTGAGATGTAATCCAATTACATCTCCCAAACGTAGTATTTAATTTTGCTGTGCCATTTATATTAACTTCATACGGTATAGTTTCTTAGAAAGAATGCGTTTTCATTAGTTTGTGTGGGAAATCTGCAACTCCAAATGCTTCACATGAATATTGTAATCTACCTTCATACACAAATGCCTGCCCAAAACTTCAAATTAATTAAATAAGATAAATTCCTAATGTATATTTAATTAATTAAAAACATCGAGTTCTTAACATTTGTACTGAGTATACACGGTCAGATATTTTTGGTTTAAAATTTTCATCATTTGTCAATTAAAACGTTAATTATAATAAAGGATAAAATCAAAATCCACTCTTTTATTACGGATAAACTATTTTAATGAAATTATTAAACTTTCAGAATAATTTAAAAATAACGATCACATTAAAGTTACAGAAAAAAAGTTACAGTTACAGAAAAATAGATAAAAACACAATTATAATTTTTCAATTTCTAGGGTCTATAGATTTCAAACATTGTATTTACAGATTCTAAATATTTCCTTAATACTGTGGTTTATTGACCATTTTTCTTTTAAATGTGGTGCCTTCTCTAAGAAAAGAAAATATCTTTATTCTCCAATAAACTGTTCTTTCTTTTACTATAAATTAGACTTTATTTTAGTATTTAGTTTATAGCATTCTTTCAACAGCGAAATTACGATGTTGTGAAGTAATTAAAATCTCGCACACCACTTTGTTTTCTTTCTGTTTTTATACATTTTTATGGGGTTATAAACTTGCAGCGCATCATTAACTTTGATTGTTCAGATAGGAGAGGAACGGAATACTTTCCAAGGTGTGAAAAGCCATAAAATTGGTTTATGTATACATTGTTTATATCTCCTTTCAAGCATTTAACGAAATTAGTCGAGTGGGATAAAAGTTTCTTTGTGAACTTTTTATGACAAAAATTAAGGTTTTGCAAGTTATTTGTAACAAAGTTAAGAGCACAAAAATGCTTTAAATTGATCAAAGTAGTTTTTGAGATGTTATTTTTCATGAATACTGATTTTTCTTTAATCATATAAGTACGCTCTGCGTTGAAATTTGATGCATTTGATAGATCCTGAAATTTTTAAAAATATATGTATCAAGTTCAAAAGTTGGTTCACTGTCATCCAATTAAATATGTCAAAATGATGCAAAGCAACTGCTAAAATTTAGTATAACACATTTATTCTTTTTGGGATAAAGACGAAACACATCAACGTTTAACACTAGACAAACATTAAGACAGTTAGATTTTGAATTGGGTTTATCAGCTCAAAATAATAACTCTCTCAGTTCAATATATTTATGTACAAATGGATTCATAATTAAGGTTTTGCAGGTTATTTATAACAAAGTTAAGAGCAGAAAAATGCTTTAAATTGATCAAAGTAGTTTTTGAGGTGTTATTTTTCACGAATATAAATTTTTCTTTAATCAGATGAGTAAATTCTGCGTTGAAATTTGATGAATTTGATAGATCCTGAAATTCTTTTAAATATATGTATCAAGTTTGAAAGTTGGTTCAGTGTCATCCAATTAAATATGTCAAAAAGGTGCAAAACAAATACTGTATGACGCATTTATTTTTTGAGACAAAGACGAAAGACATTAACGTTTAACACTAGACAAACGTTATGACAATTAGATAATCAATTGGGTTTATCAACTCAAAATAATAACTCTCCCAATTCAATGTATTTACGGACAAAAAAGGCATCGACACGGATTTATATTCTATCATTTCGAAATCTGAAGTTCAACTGAATATAATTTTACATTTCTTCTTCACCTTAATAACATAAAAGTGAAATATAATACAATGAATTTTCTTAAGATAAAATTTTAATATATTTTATGCATCACCAACGAAATATATTAAGTTATTTATCACTAACTCTCATTTTATGCATTAAATGCTAATTTTGAAACCTTGATCAAATTATTTGAATTCGATATATTTTGATTCTTTAATATGGAAACTCTGTTTTTCAGGTAAACTAAACAAAGCTCTCTTTGTATTTATTAATATATAAAACATCAGGAAATTGTTGTTAAGGGATCAGGCTATTATATTATTACATATACCAAATTTTCAATTAAAAGATTAGGCTTGAAGGTGCTATTATATTGGTATATTTATATTCCCATTATAATTTTGATAATTTACATTATATTATAATACAATATAAGGTAATAATAAATCTATTACCTTGATACTTAAATTTTATGGTTCCAAAGTGAATTTGAAAGCAATAAATCTGCATATTTCGTTTTATTCTTTGAGAACTTGCTTTTGAATCCAGGAAAACATTTTTTATTCCGATAATAGAATTCTGTTGTTTGTATTAAAAATAGTTTATACTGCAAATCATGAATTTATGTTGTTGAAAATAAGAAGAATAGCTTGAGGAGAGAAACGTATTCGAAGAATAAATGCATTTTATTACACAAAATATTCATTATAACATTATTATAATAAACTGAATGATGATATCTCTTATAAGTATGAACAATAAAAAATATATTTACTGAAATTAGTAAAGATTTGTTTTTGTAGTAATGTGTTGAGTTTATCGAGAAAATGTTTAGAGAATCTGTATTTGCATTTAATTTTATTAAGTAAACCATTTATTTACATTTTAGCGTCTAAAATCCATTAAAATGCATTTTTCTGCTTTATATAATAAATATACGGGGTAATATTGGTAGAGGAATTACTTCGAAGCATATACATTTATAATGATTTTTATTTGCATTGGAATATTTAATTGAATCCTAAATGTATGTTTAATTCTCTTTAAACAAACTTTTTTTAAACGGCAATGAATATTTTCTCAAAAGTGTTAAAATAAATTTTTCTTGTCTATGGCATACATTTTCAAAACTAATTTTAACTTTAACATAGATCTTAATGTTAGAAAGCAAGCAAATAGTTGAGAATTCAGAAAATTCCATGTTTACACATATTTATTATATCATTCGAAATTTTATCTTCACCAAATATTGATGATAATGTTAAATCCATCAATATATAGATGTTAAAGATATGAACTTCATCTTTTAAAATGTGATAAAATACGATTTTTGCAATTATTTTCTTGTAATTTAACAGTTCTGAAAATGTATGCCATAAAATGCCAGTTATATTACAGCTTTTGCGTTTCTTGATGGTATGTCCTAGTTTCAATATTTTAAAATTTAAGATTCTTTCATTAGATCTCTTTCAGTCAACAATGGTTATGTCATCCTGAACGGAAACTATATTAGTAGCCAATAATGAGTAGTGTAGGTTGAATGTAAATTACAAAATCTTGAGGTATAAAATAGTAGAATATTGCAAATCAGTGATTGGTTACTGACTTGCCTGAAAGGAAAATTCAGCCTTAGTCACTAATAACTAACATGGGGCAACAATGACAACTCAACAACGAATATATCAGCCTAAATAATAACTATACTGTCAATCAACAATGGCTCTCTTAGCTTGAATAAAAACTATATTTTCAGTCAACAAATGGTTTTCTCAACCTTTATGAAAATTATATTTTCAATCAATACTGAATATTGTAGGGTGAACATAAATTATAAAATCTAGAGTTACCAAATAAAAGTATATCGGAAGTCAATCACTGGTGACTGAAATGGTCTCAAAGGCACGTATTAATCACAAATGACCGACGTGGGGCTTAACGGACTGACTGGAATATACATTTGTCCTGTTTTCCATAATTTAAAAACAATTTATTTGCATTTTCAGTAAATAAATATAGGAACCAAATATATAACATAATGTTCAATGTATGAAATATATAAACATAAACAAATACATAATTCTGAAGGAAACATTTAAACACTTCATAACTGTTGCAGTAAAAATTTAAAATAAATGTTATGCTCAGATTAATTATTTTGATTGAATACATTTCATAACTGCAAATAATCTGACAGTGTCTTTTCCAACTTTGCTTATATTGTCATCCTCCCCCATATATAATATGATATGCAATAATTCGTTAAAAAAACGTAAGCAAACTTCGTAATTTGAGTGTAGGGAGTAATTTTGAAGTCAATTGTGTTTAAAATTTACTATGGAATTTAAAAGAAAACCACAGCTGATTCTTAAAACCATTATGTATTTGAAAATTTATTTGTCTAGTTTTTAAATTAAAAATATAAAAAAAAATCTTGTGAAAAAATTAGTCCAACATTTTATGTGAGTAGTTGGAAACTAATTATCTTATACTGTGTCTTTACTAAAAATATTCTTACCCTGAAAGTAACATTTAAATATCAAATCTTGATAAATTATGAATATTGAATTCAGAAGTTAAGAATTAACTTTACAGTTCTTCGTTATTCTTCATTTTATTTTGAATAACATTTTGAAGCACTAATCCTGTTATTTTTCGGAAATTGTTGAAAACTGAGTAGAATATTTGTTGCTTGGGAAGAATGCTTAAAGCTAAATAACATGTCAAAGTTTCTTTAGCCAGTTCCAATATTTAAAGCAACAGAAGCTAATGTCAGTTCGTTTATGAAAGGTTTCACACTAAAATAACTCGGGCTCCTTATTAAACGTGATGGTATTTCTTCTGGCATTTATCTCTTACCATAAACAATATTTTATACATGGATATTCCTTAAGAAAGAAAGTTATAATGAGAACTAAGGCACATTTATTATTTGTAATTTGTTGTGAAGACAACTTATTTCTATGGGACATGCAGGCCTTCTTCAACAGTTTTAATTCGTTTATGAAGCAAACACTGACATAAAATTGCATTTCCAATAGCAAATATTATAGGTTGTGTTTTCATTTTGATAAGATGGTAATATTAAATTTATCTATTGGAAAAACAACCTAGAAAGTAAATACTTAGAATTTTAAAGTCCAGCTTTCACTTAATATTACATATATTTTATCGATAAATAGGACAGTATGTTATTTCGGAAAAATTGTCAAACGTTTGTAGAGATATCGCTATGAGATGTGATTAAATTTTACAAATATTTTTTCATATAAAAAACACTGCTTCACCCTATATTATTGTATAAATATAATTGTACTGTATGACCATTTTGATTATATATATATATATATATATATATATATATATGTGTGTGTGTGTGTGTGTGTGTGTGTGTGTGTGTGTGTGTGTGTGTGTGTGTGTGTGTGTGTATATTTTACAATTATTATACTTAAAAAAATATTTTGTTAAATCATTTTTTTAAATCTAGGAACATATCCGACTGCAAATTCCAAATTCTAGATAACCAACATAACAACCAAAATTAATAAAATTGCAGTTGTGTAATTATTATTATTATTTTTTACTTTGACCCTTCTCATGACAATTCGAACAGACTAATAAGATAGCAAGTCATAAACCTCTAATGTGAAATACTGTCTCTCGACATTGATGCTTTAGCAATGATTTCAGTTAAGCACGGAACATCTCATATCAGAGATAAAATGTTGTTAGAATGTCGAAGTGCTGTAAATGGTAATCGAGAATAGGAGCCAAATATTGGCATTATGCCATATAGCGTTGGCGCCATGTAGCATATTAAGTGCCCAAGTATATCATGCCTTGGCAAAAAACAATTTTGTCTAAGTATGACAATGTTGATACGCGATTAGTCTACTGATTTAATTACAAAAATACAATGCAATAAATTATCGCTTGGAAAAATTCTACACAGTTTAGGAAACATAATTTAATTTTTAGATATTTTGCCATATCTTAAGACATACACTATATGCATAAATAGATATTTAAGTTTCTTAAAATCAAATTTTAAATTTGATCAATGCATACATAATAAATGAAATGATAGTATATTTGGAAGATGTTTTGAATATTTTGGCAAAAATTAGATGTCTTTGATGACCTGAGGATTTCCTGGAAACAATATATGAATTAAATTTCAATTAAATACCTTCTGCAAAGCATAATTTTCACAATTCTCTCATTAATATTTTAAGCGTTAAATCGTATTGGATATTGAATCATTCAATTCTATTGTTACTAATTCTATTACATAGTACTATTGATAAAACAATATATTTATATTGTTTACATAATAGGGTTAAACAGAATGGAATTTTATTGTCTATAAGAACATAGCTTCTCGAATATTATGTCCCTTTAATATATATTCCGAGCTAATGTAAATTGATTTTCTTATTCCATTTATAAACGGTTTAGTTAATTGACCAAACGATTCTTCCTTAACTTTCAAAAATGGAAGAAAATAGCGTTATTTAATATTTTAAATAGCTAATAACCGCTATAAAAACAATGGAAATAATTTGAATTTTATTGCAATAATAAAAAGAATTTTTGTTAAAATCATGCAAAAAAGACGTTTCTTAAAAAAAGGTAATAAAAGTGCATGAGTAATGAGCGATTATTATAATAGTGCTAATACAATTTTTTTTCGAAATTTATAATGGTGCACAGTTTTATAATGATATTAAAATAGTAAATGCACTTATATTATTTAAATGCAAATGTAAATTTCCTGCACATAACATTTAATTATGAATTTAAATGTATTAAAATTTAGATTTTAATTGGTATTTCAGAAAATATGTACAATAATGCTCTCAAGAAATATGATGGAAAGCAAATTTTCTGTTAATTTTGACAAATATAAAGTTTAAGTGAAAATTTAAAAAAATCCTTCTGAAGTGCACAATCATACCTTTCTAAGTTTGTTTGTTCCAAATTTGATGACACTACGTCAAATGATTTTACCTATAAAGAATCAGCTGACCATTAAACTTTCAGTCACATATTCTCTTTTATTTTCAGATATTTTATTTTAGTGCTAATTTTTTTATTTTATTTGCATTAATTCATAGCAATTCTGCTTTATATTGTTTCAAATTCCTATTTACATGAAAATACTCTTAATATCAACTATTATATTCTTCATTAGGTATTCGTCTTTTATGACAGTGACAACAGACGGTGAGAAAATCTTTTGAAATCACCAAATTGGCGATGTTTTTTCTTTTGGCACTTTTTGATCATTGTTAAAATCGCATCATTCATAATTTTTATCAATAACAATGACAAAGAATAGTAATCACAAGGAATCCGATTCTAAGAAAGCTCTACCCAAATTGTTAAACAAACATATTATCCCTATGAATTCAATAAATATGCACATAATAAGAATTCAAATTTGAGGAGTAGCACAATTTGGAGGGGAAAATTATCCATCAGAAAACAGTTTTAGTGGTATTAAAAAGCAAAATGAGAAATTTTAATAATTTCACCCATCTTAACACATAAGCTATTTAATCTTTTCATAATACAAAATTTTTCCAAGAGCATTTATTAGTTTATGTATTCCTTGAATAAACACAGCGATTGAAAGGAAAGAGTCACTTCAAATCCACTCAGACATCTTACATCCTATTTAGATTCAGATGCCGAAGACGAATAAAACTGGAGCACCCATTGGAATTGAACTTTTAGGAAAAAATAGAAAAAAATATCTATCAAATAGGTTTTAAAAAATGTAGAAAAGAATAAGTCCTGGCTTAGAAACCAATTCAGATGCGGTTCTTTTCAAATCAGGAGCTTACAAGGAAATTTCGTTTCTTGCACTATGGATGTACAGATTTTGGAATGTATAGCGTAAAGGATATTTTATCGTGTACGATGGATTTTTTTAAAATTTGAAAAACAAATTTGTAGATGGATGCTGCTGCATGACATAATCCCAATATTGTACGGGACTGAATATTTGCATGTGTATGTTTGGTTATTATAAAGAGATTTTAGGCTTAATCTCGTATACATACATATATATGTTTTCAAATATTATACTTGTTTATTGCAAATGATTTAAAAATTCTGTTATCATAAATTCAATTTGGTTTTGGAAATCCATATGAAAGATTTCGTATGTAAATATTAAGGGAATTAAATATTTAGGAAAATACTTTAAATGTTGTGAAAAATCTATAAAGAAAATGAGTACCAAATTCTGTACAAATATTTTATAGAGAAAATTGATTTGATTTTTTAAGAGATACTTTTATTTTTAAGGACACTGCAGAGATTAATGCTGGTATGGGAAATACTTAAGTTGTTTATCTATAACAAAGCACTAAGACAACAGTTTTTAGATTAGAAAGTTAGAAGCCATTATTGACAGAAGCTATTGCATGTTTTCTAAGATTATTAAGTCCGTATTGAAATATTTTGATGTTGGCATTTGTCTACTTACAATACTAATAAATTTATATCCTTCATTATTTAAACTTTCAACATAAGAATGTTTTATACTTTTTTAATTATTGTCTCACAACACATAATTATTATGTTGCAAAACAAAGACCGGCAAATAGTCATCGTGGCTTATGGGAAAAGTACGGGATGGTAAACCAGTATTTCGAGAGTTTGAGTCCCAGCCAAGTAGCAATATGTTGAATTTTAACTTAATCTCTTTGCTTTTCATTCGCTATTTTCTAAAATTTTTTAGACTTTTCTATGGTATTCTTTTTAAATCTAGATTGTTTTGTATCGGTATTAATTTTGAGTTCCCAAGCAACGGGTGCAGATCTCAGCCTGCATGTTACTTAGAGTTAATAAATTTGATATAATGCTACTTTGTGACCTGCTATTTTTTGGATCTTCGTGAAAATATTCTTAACAAAAATAATATATTTTAAAAAAATAAATTCCAGTTCTACTTGGGTCAACTGTTTTTTTTTATTATTATTTTAGTACTATGCTTTTTATTCAATCATTATCGAAAGAATTATTAATTATAAAAAAGTTATAGATTTTCGCAAGATTTGAAGTCGTATTCTTTACTTTCAAGTGAAAAATACTGAATCTTTCCTTTTACCGATTGAGAAACTACTTGTTAATATCAGTTTTAATTTCAAACTACAAAAACTATATTCAAAGTATTAAATTTAGATTAATTCAAAAATTAATATTTTAAAATATATGAATCATATTACAGAATAATATTTTAAAATATTAATATTTAAAATATTAATGAATTAATATTTTGAAAACCTTGTAACCTAGAGATTGATAAAAAAATAATCAAAATTCCAGCTACCTCAAAAAAATTTATATTTTAGGTAACAGTACGAACAGAAACACTTAGTTACAATTAAATATGAATTACAAAAAACAATAACATGCACACACATGCAATGATAAAATAAAACATGATATACATTGACGGGTGGAAGTTGACGAAGAGTGTTTTGGTTGGCCCACTAGAGGGCATGCGTAGTTGTTACAAACTGTATTAAGATTGAATGTCATCCACTACAAGTTAAAAAAATTATATTTGATATTGAGTGCATGAATAAAATGCCTTTTGTTAACGATTGAAAATGTGATTAATATATATTAATAAATAGTTGTAGGAATTGAATCAAGCTTAAAATGGTTAATTTAAAAAAATGTATAAGAAAAAAATAAATACACTCAAAATGTTTCTATCTGAAAAATGAATGGAAGAAACAGATTTTATTCGAAGTGTCTCTATTCTTTAACAAAACAAGAGTGAAAAATACTTCACAAAAAGAATTTGAAATAGCTGCAGATAAAATAATGTTGAACATAGATCTTTTTTAAAAGAAACTTTATCGGAACTATTAAGAGGTGTTTTTTATCATCAGAAACAGGAGTTTTAACTCACAACATCAGTAAATAGACCGTTTTGACTTAGATGTAAGGAAAGGATTCAGAGAAAAATAAAGGACTACTTCAAAAGAAAACCTGAGAATGCTTTTAAGAGTAAGAGATTTTATTTGTTTAGTTAGTTTAAAAATTCCTTTATTTTTCTTCTAGAAAATAAATAGTAGACATTTGTTTGAAACATTATTTAAGTTAAATAGTTTTATTAGGATATATATATAATATCATTTTTTATTAGGATTATTCAGTATTTAAGGAAACTGATAACGAACTTCAACGATTAGCAATATGAGAAAAAAAATATCCAAACAAAACTACACGCACTTGGAACATTTAGTATATTTACATAAGTAAGTCAAAAGTGTAATGCAAAGGAGAACAAGTTCGAAAATATTGATAATTTAAAGGAATTTTTTAATGTAGTAAATTGATGTTTATGTTTTCGAGGGTAAATTTTAAATTTGTGCTACTAAAATTCTGTTGAAATCAGACATTTAAGAAATATACCACAATTTTTAAATTGATCCGATTTTCACAAAACCATGTTTTGAATACCCATCTAATTCCTAGTGATATAAGATTTATATCTTACAGCTGAGGATAAGTTGTAAAATAAATGTTTATTTTTTCAGAAAAGAAGATAATATTTCATAGCTTTGTTAAAATTTAATCACAGTGATTATTTTTCTTAGCATTAAAATTTTTGTTAACAGCATAAAAAATTTATAAGTACTTTTTTTCAGCTGAGCAAGATTTTATTAAAGAATTATAATAGATTATAAATACATTTCAGATAAAACTAAATTAGCTAATGCAATTTAAAACTAAATAGAATTTTGTGCTTAAGACATTTGCAATTTAGGATATTCTGAGAAATTAACCATTCTTTTACGATGGGAAGGATGGAAAATATATTATAAAAAAGGACGCCATTGCTTTATAGTTTGCCCTCCTGATTTGAAACAGAAACATACCAGCCAGGATTGAATTTGCATTGCCGGTTAGGTCGGACTAGTAGTGAAAGGGTAAAAAATATTTGATCGTTATTCATTGCATTAAATACCGACAACGGAGGGAAAATATAAAGAAGCTAATGATGACTGTATATTCATTAAAAATTAGTAAGCTTTCTTTTAAAAAAGTAATAGCAACAAAAATGTTACCATGATAACATTAGATGCGGCATGCTATTTGGTCTCTTACGTAGTGTAGTTATTTAGAATTGATAAAAGAATGCACTTTGTAGCAAATTACAAATTCCTTTTTCTATATTTAAACAAAATGTTACATCCAAGATAAAAAAAGTTTTATTATTTTAGATTTTCCAGCTGTTTGACTTGTTTCAAAAATTTATATTTTCAATAATTAAATCCATTTTAATTATACTGTTAGAGAATTAGAACCAATTTCATACTTTCACATATTGTAGCATGATTTCTTTACGTAATAAAAC
>JAPMOQ010046395.1:0-28370 GCA_026543055.1 Argiope trifasciata
CCAGCAATATAACTTTTGGTTCATTTCTAGACCCATATTATTTAAAACACATGTTGGAATTTTTATGTAAATACCCCTATTAGTTTTCTAAATATAATGTTAACAGTGGAGGACGTTCATGAAAATGAAAGTTTTGAGAAAGTTGAAAGTAAAAACTAATTTCCCATGAAAAATGTGTGACCCTGAGTGATAGGTTAGGCTTTCCTTTTCCTAAAAAAGATAAACTGTCTTGGAAAGAGAATTCTAAACCAGAAGAAATAACAATGAAAACTATTCGTCAATAAGGTAGGTAACCAATATTTTTAACGTAATCGGTTACCTTAAATCTCTACATGATCAGATCATGTTGAAGTAGCAGTATTTGTCGATACAGTAATTGAAACGATTGAACGGAGTAGTATACAATATTTAAAATGACTGAAAAAGATAAGAAAATAAATGCTTCTATTATATGCTCACCTTTAAGTTATATTTTCAGATTACAAATCGAATACTTAAATTTCGAGCAACAATCCTCAGTTCTTCAGTGATTTTACCAACTGTAATCAAAAATACAAACTCTGTTATCATGGTAACAATGTTCATAAGGATATTATAAAATATTTTGTGCATCCATGACATTTCAAGATATCTGGATTTCAATCAATGTTGAGATAATATCACTTCAATTAACGTTTGATAGCGTTTATGCAAAATAAAATTTTTAAATTTTACTGTGAATAAACACTATAACCATAGCTCAGATAATTCAATGAAAGAAAGTGTGAAAAACTTTCTCTTTTTCTGTTAATGGAATTAATGAAATCAAAAATATATTCTACAAAAGATAGGGATTTTAAAAAACGGAAAACTAAGGACACTTGTTTCTTATAACTGTTGATAAAATGAGTGAAATGCGAGGTTAAATTTATTTTGGTTAATGTCAAATATAGCCACAATTGCATTATATTATTCGACTTCAGCAATAATTTTATGGCAGATAATAAATATAACATATAGAACGCATTAGACATATTCCGACACTCGAAAATTTGAACTTCGTCCAGCTGGCATTCGTTTATTGGTAATAAAAAATCTGGACATATTAGGGAGTTCTGAATTAACAAATAAGGATTCATTTAATGCTTTACCGTTAAGTCGTACTCACATGAAGGTTATAAATAATTCAGGGGTGTATTTTTTAATCATCAAAACAATCAGTTTTTAACATATAAAAAGATAACATTCCTAGATATACTTTCGATATACTTCCTAGATATACCGTTGGTCGAGAGAAGGCTTTTATTATTGGCATTAGATTTTAAACCATGTGGTAACCGAAATCCTTTCAAGACCAACACCAACATCACTGTTGTAGTTGGACTACCCAAATTTGCTTCCTAATCGATAATATGTTTACTATTATATAGGACCTACAATGGTTGATATGAAACATTTTGAATCCAAGCAGTCGGCAGTGCACTAAATATAATATTTCAGACTGCAATATCAAATGCCAGGAAACACATTTGACATTTCAAACTTTTAATAAAAAGAAACGATAATAATGTTTTCATGTAAATGATAGTTGTTTCTGTGATACGCGAGTGGCAATGGAAATTAAAGTGTAATAAAATAAAGAATTATGTTTTTACCATTTTATTTACTCATGTATAAAAATCATCTAATGCTTAAATGTCTGTCTATTTAAGTAGATATTTTGTATACATTGTTTTATAATTTAAAACAGTGTGATAAGCAACCTTAACCTTTTCACGACGGGGCACCTTTGTTTAAGACACGCGCTCAGGACGAAGCGGAAGTGAAAGGAATTATGCTACAGGACGGATTTTTTGCTCCACTAGGCCTAAGTTTAGAAAAAAAAATCGCAGATAATTAAGTTTAAGTCCTACCACCGTAATTTTTGGAAGTATTTTAGATTATTACGTAATCTGTCTTATAGCATTAAAACTAGACTTTAATAAGGTTTTTCCTTCAATTTATCAGAAAAAAAATATATAAAAGTTTGCTTACCTTGGGAAATAATTTTTGAAATTGCTATTCCAATTATTCCAAAATTTTAATTGACAAAACACACTAATATACTTCCATATTAATAAAAAATATACGACAAAGGCTATTTACAAAAAGAAATAATAAAATTTAAAATGAAGACTGAGCGTGGAAAATTTCGAAGCAGGGAGTTCTACGTTGCATGATTTGCTAGCTGGTTGTTGCATCGCTAGTTGGTTTATTTACCATACGAGTATATTCATCCTCTGATAAATAACGCTTCCTCGCCATAATAATCTAGAGTCAAGGCTTTCCGAAATAACAAGAGAAGTGCTTAAAATATGTCCGGAAGCAATACAAATTGTAACAAAACTGATGCTCAAACCCTAAAAGACCCCACATAGTAGCGAAAACAAACGAAAAATAAGTGTTCGGAGAGCTATCAGAAGCGAGAATGATTATATTACTTGGAAAGTTTAAGAGCCGAGCTGCGTTTATTTACATTACGATTTCCCTCCTCCCCAGCCACAGCTGACAAGCAAAATACAAAAAACAACCAGAATATAAACAATCTGAAGGTCTGAATACTAAAACTACGTTCAGTTTAAATGTAATGGACACAGAGTGCCATCTAGTAGCTATTAAAAATTGTTTCAGCTAAAATGCATATCTGCACTGCCCGTTCACTAGGCTAGTTCTCTAGGCTAGAAGTGCACGGGTGAACCACCCGGGCCTCACATGCGTCCGTACGAAATGCATATATGATTCGCCCATCGCGAAGAGGTTAAGCATAGAACTTTTAGAAAAATTTCAATCGAATCTTCTACTCTGTTTGAGAATTACATAACTAAGCAGGCGTATTTAATTAAGCCGCGAGTAATTAGGTAAATTAAGCCGCGAGTAACGGAAACAAAAGGATCCAATAATTTAATGCAAAGAAATTAAAATACATTATAAATATAATTGCGATTCTCAATAAATATAATTAGAAACAAAAAGTTCCAATTACTTATAGCTTAAAATGTATAATAGATTATAGATATGATTGCTATTCTCAATAAATTTAATAAGAAAAAAATTAGTTCAAAATACTTATTGGATCAAAATTAAAACAGATCATAAATATAATTGTGAATCTTATTTATTTCAAAATTTATTACCTGCCCCTTACTAATGAAATTTGGATTATTGATATCTTCATTTTTTTAATTCAAAATGTGTTTTCCTTTTTAGAACAAAATTAAAACGCTTTTTAAAATATGTTTTATATCTCTCTACATTTTTCTTTTACCAATATTATAAATATTTTCCTTTTTATTGTAATCTATGTAATTAGATAATCCAAAAGATGCTTTTAAATATTTTAGAAGTCTTATACAAAAACTATTATTTCCTTCTGACCAGCTTGTTTCAATACATATAATCAGTAAGGTGAATTTCTGTTAGAATTAGTTCAGGAACAACGTGATCTTAATGCATGATCTTCAAACTAACCTTCTTTGTTTCTTTCATAAAATTTTCATCTTGCTACTCTTTTTTTATTTATTTTTTACTAATGATTTCTTTTTATTTCCATTCCATTTGGATTGATTTATTAGGATTTACTGACATCAAAGTTAGAAATATCGGTATACTCTGAAACAGGAAAAAGTTGTGATAATTTTTTAATTAAATAATATAGTGAAATGTTAATGATCTAACTTCTCATCGGATTGTGCAAAAATAATATAAATAAATCTGTTAATTTATGAAATTAAACCAATGAAAATAAAATTGCTGAGCTTAGAATTCCAATACAAAAGCAGTGAAGATATTATGAAAAGCTAAATTCAAAGCATTTTTACTATATAATTGTGCTTCATGCAGTTAAATATTTATCACATTTCTTGCAATTGCATTTAATTTTATATAATTAATATAGAAAGTTACCAATGATATTAATGAAGTCGTAAACTTTTCCTTCTATATTACTGGCATAGGGAACTTGTACAAAATATAAAAAATAAAGGTGATAGCAATGTTTACAAAATTTCATTAAAAATATTTTTATTCAGCATTATTTGATCTAATTAATTTACAAATGATCATTTACGAGAGAATTTGATTAGTAGCAGGCATAGAGAAAGATAATTTAGTAGCTTATACGTTAATTAATTTAATAATTAGAATGTAACATAGTTTAAGTTTGTAATCTGTCTTTAAAATTTGTGAGAGAAAGTACATTAATTAGGAATGAAAGCTTCATTTGAATAATTATTACTATTCAATGAATAATTTGAGCATTCATAAGAGATCATATAATGATTGGAGCTATGCAGATGAACGTGTGGATTATTTTCTGTTTCAAACAGAAGTTGTCATTGAATAGTACACTATGGTTATTTCATAAATCATCAAATGAAAAGAAGATAATGAAAGTTACCACAGTTCAGTGGGGAAAAGAGAATGAAAGAAATTTCTTATATTGAATTACATGAAGGACAGGGAAAATATTGACAAAAATGGAACATTATAAAATAAATAATTTAGTTCAGCTAATGATATAAATTTCATTGTTGTATGCAGTATTCTAAAAAAAATATTTTTCAATTTAAATGATTTCTTCCACAAATTTTTTTATTAGTAGAAAATACTATATTGTTATTTAGGAATTTTTTTTAAAAAACCTAATTTTTTTTAATGTACTGGAATTTTTTTCTTTGTTTTAACTTACATCATACCTTCCATTTTTTAAGTACAATATTAAGCACTGCTACTGGCAGTTCCACACATAAAAAAAATTCTCTTACACTATTTTCGATGGTACAGATGATTCGAAATTCTGTTAAAACTACTAAACCTATCTCTAATCAATCCCATAATTATATTTTTCTTTTAACACTTTAAAAAAGGTGTGTTCTGATTAAAATTGAAAAAATTGTAATATTTCATTGATTCATTAGATTTAAAATGTTCAAATTCTATGAACCAGAATACCTCCCTAATTCACGTTTCCGGCATTTTTTATGAAGTTTACGAAAATATATGATTATACATATGATATGGACATCTGCCTCTATTACTTAACATTTCTGAAAAAATTACAAAAATAGTGTTTCATAATGCATTTTTTATAAAGAAAAATCTAATGGGCAGTCATTCTCTTAATTTTGCGTTATTTTTGTCATATTGCAGCTCGTGATTCTAACATCATAAAATTTGTCTTTCTTCAATACCAACCAGCATTATAATAAATACTGCCAAATACTACGTTAATAGTCCCCCACCTTGACAGGAGACCGTAAACGTAGTCTAAAGTCATGTTCAACCCTTTGACAGAAGTCGTTCAAACTTGAATAATGATATGACTTTAAATGCTGAATGTCTGTACCAATTAGTCCTTTTGTATAAATCGTGTTAATTTAAATTTGGTAGCCAGTCGAACATTGAACTGCTTTATAGGGATTTGTTGATAGAAAATTTTGTCGTAGTTACATGTATCAAACTTCTAGAAAAAATATTTTGAATTACCATATTTTTAGACAGACATGGGTCTAACAATGTGTTTCGGGGGGTCAGAAAGGTTTAACTGTAGAGTAGGTTTACTAAAAATTCGAATGTTTTGAAGATTACAATTACTTTCGTTTTCTGTTATTTTTATACAGGAAAATAAAAATTTGATGACATTTCAGTTACCAGCCGTGTAGTGTCAATCTTGTTTAAAATTATCATGCTTATTTCTTTTAGAATTTTATTACTTTTATTTTAAAACTGCATTTTTCTAAACTTATTGAACTACTATCCAAATAATGTAATTGAAATTTGAAATCATCGATGCATTCATAAATATTAACTAAATAAAGTGAATGGAATTGAAAAAAATAGTTCAAGATCCTCTAACATTTAAAACAATGGAATAAAATAATTAAAATTTTATGGTAGAGAACTGAAAATCGTACATTTTATCATTCTAATAACATTTGAAAAGTGCTTTCCTTAAATTTACATTTATTATATTTGTTCTCTCTATTCGATAACTAATTCCCCTGAGTTCATTCTCATGTGCATATACTTTAAGTCTTAACGACAATGATTTTATTTTTTAGTCGATTTTTTTAAAATCATTTTTCTTATACATTGTTAATTTTGTTTATTTTTTATTATTATTTGATATGAATTTATTTAATATTATTTATGTTTACATTTATTAATATTTTATATACATATTATTTTTGATAGTTATGCTTATGTTTGATATATAAATCACTGAAAACAAGAATGGAAAACGAGTTTTGATTGTTAAAAAGAATGACGAAATTTATCGCCAAATCATAGGAAAAGCGAGATAATAAGAATTATTACTTCTTCAACTCTTTTGAAAGAATGATGTTACTTTTATTTGTTAATTAAAAATTTAACAAAATTATTTTGAGATGAATTAATCGTATCTAATAATCCATAAGAATTTAAACTGGTATATCGGAAAGAAAAAAAAAACACGTATCGTTAAGCATCAGCAGCACACTATTTTTATTATTTTACTTTCAAACAATTTAATATGCGATTTGGGGTTGTAGCAATATGTTTTTAGAATAGGCTTAATTATTTCAGCTTTATAATTTCCAGAAAACAGAAATTCTATTGACAAAATCCATATTAGCATAACTTCGTATTAAGGAAATATTTTCTGTTCTATCTCGCAGAAAAATCCAATTTGCCTTGCTTGTAAGATTAATTGTTCAGCTAATAGCTTAAAACAACCCAGCATTTTGTTCCGTCGGAAGCGATAACACGGAAGGGAATTAAAAAAGATTAAAAGTATTCATTAAAAATGATTGCGTTGAAGAGGAATTGTACAAAATAATTCCTGCCAAGAAAATATAATATCAAGATCAAAATAAAGGCAGTATATCCATTTCTTCGTTTTTGGAAAATTTAGATTACCTGTTGTCTCTTAATCTTTGGACGACTTTCTGTTTCTGAATGAAGTAACTTACAACGAGCTTAGTATTTTTGAATCCCTTTTCAAGAATTCAAATAGATATATCGATGCATGATAAAAGTTATTTTCTTTTTTTGGATGTAGACACTCAATAACCACAATCTGTTATTTATTATTTATATTTTATAATTCATTTTATCATGATCTATTATTTTATTATTAATGTATTATTATTTTTACACGAAATTATTTTATAACCGATCATATTATTAATATATTATAATTCAGTATTGGAATACATTATTATAACAATTTTATAAATGTTAGCAAGGACTACCTGCGATTTGATGCAACATTCTTCAAGAAATGTTTAAAAATATCCCGAAATCTTAAGAAAATATGTAAAGAAATCATATTTAATTTTATCGCGGAAATACATTATACATGATACATCAAACACAATCTGCAAAATTCTAATTTATCCTGAGGCATAAATGAATAATAGTTAATTTTTATTTTATTTTTACATATATTAAGCATTTTAGATTTTTAGTATTATCAATTGAACTACACGTATAATGTGGTTGGCTGTAATATTTTTCAAAAGTAAAATTTTGATTTAAAAAAGTTCAAAATGGAGAGTTCCTCAATGGTCATAAGATGCATGGAGGGTCTTTTTAATAACCAACATTGCATTAATGCATCATTGATACATTATATTTGCTCCCACAATTTATATAACAGCCATCCTATGGTATTGCCAACGGTGCTTGTTTTTTGCTCCCCTCAATGTCAGGAGTATAAATAATTTAATTCATTAAATGTTTATAGAATGGAGTACAAAACATATTTAAAAACCAACTTGGATTATTACAAGTAAACTTTCATGAGTAACTTTAGAGCTATTATTTATGATATGTATCATTGCAAATGTATTTTTGTTCCTATAGCGGCATTATATATGCATCGAAAAATATTAAGATATTGACAGGAACAGCGAAATGACAGTCTTTTTCTATTCTTATTTCACAAACTACTACATAGCTTTACTTGACACGATAGGATCATTTTCTCCAATGCTGTAGAATAAAAAATCTTGAGCTTTTTAAAAATTTTGGAATTTAAATGTTAACTAACTTTTTAATCTTTTATAGGATTAATATTTTTAATACGATACAATTCTTTCTAGAAAAAGAAAATAATTCATTCATTGATTTTTACCATTTACTTTCATCCATCAAGTTTATAAATTATTTGACATGATTTTTGAAAAATGATTGATATTAAAAATCGATAACTGCATTAGAACCATTCATTTACTGCATCACTACACTACATTCAATACTGATGATGATGATATTGTATCCGCGTTTCGAAACAACGGATCACAGTAGCTTCTTAGTAAGAATTTGTAGAAATTCGAACATCAAACTTCGAAAAAAAAGTTATGCCACATGCGCGTACCATATTTTGAACAACACTTTTTATAAATATTTCAAAAAAGTTAAGTATCGGAAGTTAATACTATTAATTATAAACAATTAATAAATTATATAACATATATTTCAAGTTTACGAAGCAGTTTTAAAAATATCCGGGATGAATAATCACAATAGAAAACTATAATATTTTTGGTTGACATTTGTTTGAATTCAACAAGTATACGTGAATTTAAAGACATCAAGATATTAATGTTATTTTTAATTCCAAAAATTTTCTATAAATTAAATTTATTTCAGATTATTTTTAAAAACCATTATCTTATAACATGCAATATCATGTTTTTTTTGTTTTTTTTTGAGAATTAAGGTAATGAATTATATTGAAGAATAATAAAGTGCAACTTAATAACTTATTTATATTTCTAAGAATATGCTAGTCGGCTTAGAAAGACTTTCTTCAAAGCAAAGATTGAATTTCGGAATGTCCATTTCCTTTCTCTTAAGGTCTGAAAATTCCTAGGACTTTTAGTATCGTCGAGTTATTTTTAAAATTTAGGTCATCTTAACTTATTTTCATTCTTAATTAGTGCTTATCTAATTAGTTACTCAGGACTACTTTATGCAATTCCTTGGAAAAAAATTTAGGTAATTATCACAAAAAGCTATCTTTATTTTTTCATAAAATGTCCACTCTGAATGTGCAATTTGTAGACTGTATAGAAGTAAAAAGAATTCAGCTAATTAAAATTATTCAAATTATTTTCCGGGACTCATGATAAAAGCTAGTCGGTTAATCTTCAGAATAGAGTAAGTTTTCATTTCATTTCGGTTTTAAAAATGGAGACGAAATGCATAATGGTATGCAATTTAAATTAGATTTATAATAGTTGCCATTTATCAGATTCTACACAATAGTATTGAAATATAATTAAATAAAAATTTGTGAATATTATCATCAACATTGTAACAAACCTGTAATGTTGCTTCACAGCGCGATTTAATCAATAATTGGAAAGGCAGTTTTACGAACATTCCCAATGCATGTTGTTTGGGTCCCATGTCAATGATCCCAGTGCTTGGTGCAAAAATTGGCATAAGTGTGGCAATTATGCAATGGATTTGATGACTCAATAGATACTATAGAAAACTGCCAGAATTTTAGCAATCGATTCATTAGGAACAGATATACGCCTGATTGGTTAATATAATTATCCACCCGCCTCCCGGAAATTATAAAAGACCGGCAATATCAAGCTGTAGTCAGTTATTTCCTTGATACGAGTCAACGAGAGGATTGGCAAACAACAGCGAAATAGTTGGGTCAGTCCACCGAATAAAAAGGACTGTATGGAGCTCAGATTGTTTCTGAACTGAGTGTCGAATCCTGGTTTCATACTGTGATGTCAACTTAACTATATATGTAAGAAAATCATGAACAAGTAAAAGGAAACTGCCAATAAAGCAATATCTAAGATTTAATTGATATTATTGCTTGAATTCTTTATTTTTAAATATTTAAAAATATCAATGTCTCTACGTACTGAAATTGTAGATTACTTTAAGTCTACCTGCCCTACAGCACGTATTTCTAAAATTAAGGCCCGGCTGTAAAGTCTGGACTATCCACTCAAATTATTGATTTTTTTTAGATAATCCATTCGGAATATTGTTTTTGGACGTAGTCTTTAAAACAGCAAAAACAAAATAAATTTATCTTTTACAAAACTCTTTTTTTTTTTCAGGATTTGAAAAATGTGAAATGTTTAAGAAATGGGCGTTAAAGAAATGATTAAATAATTAGAAAATCACTTACTGATTACACTGATACTGAAAAAACACTTACAACTTCTTACTGATTATATTATAATAGATATTGACAATGTTATTGATATTAAAGATTAGTAAACAAACTCAATTTAACAGTCAAAATAGGTTTTTGAACAAAAGTTATAAATGTTTTAATTAAAATATTTCATCTTGAGAATTTTAATACATAAACCTAGAAATATAGTATTAAAAAAGTATGTCACCAACTAAATGAGTAATATTAAAATAATTTTCATTGATTCTCGTTTCAATAAATAAAATAAATACGATCTAGACATTAAAGTATGAGATATTTTTATTCAAATTCAAATAATCGAGAAAACCTATATTTATTTTAAACTTTATTTACTTATTAAAAGAGAAAACAATATTTAAGTTATTATAAATCTTATTATGTAAAAATAATCCATTAATCTATAAAACAATTTAAATCATTATTTCCTGTTTGGAAATTTTAAGTTAAATGCTTTCAATATAAAAGTAATGTAAATACATCGCTCTTAATTTTTCCTTTTGTCTGTTTCCATATGAACAAATATAACTGTTCATCATTGCTTTACTTTGAAAATCTTAGAAAACTTATTTTAAAAATTTGTTCATCCATATTATTATTTTCGATTCGCCTAAAAATAAGGAAATTTTTTCTATGAAGGTGCATAAGTATCTATTTGGATAATAAGTCTTTACATTTGTTTGAATTATTTATATAAATCAACAAATAAATTGACCTTGAATTGAATTTTAAAGAGTATTCTAGTTGAGTTGCACAGGTGCTTCCAAATCTTCAAGATGGAGAAAACATTGCAATGGAAACAGAAGCATGTTTATAAATAATGTGAAACTTAAGGAAGAAAAATATTACAAGAAAAATGTTTCAAAGTAATTTTACTGCAAAAAGGTCTTGCCCCAAAATTTCTTAAGAATATTCCCTTGATATTCTTCGTTTATGTTTGCTTCTACTCCGATCTAAGTATGTTGATTTAGTTTAGTTTAGTTATATTAACGTCCCGTTTAAAGCAACACGAGGGCTATTTTGGGACGAACCTCGTAATTTTGAACCACGGTCAGATGACGAGGACGACACCTGAACTGGCACCCCCTTCTCCACACCACGCCACAGCAGCGGGAGGACATTTGGCCTGACAGATTTGACGTGCAACAGACCCCCTCACACGGCGGTTCTTCGGTGGAATCGAGTCTCGAACCTGAAACCCTCCGGTTCTGAAGCCGAGACTTTACCACCAGGCCACCGCAGCCCCTCTATGTATGTTGAAGTTTAAATAAACAGAAGCAGGACTGGGCATGTTGATGCTTAGGAAACAAGAATATCCATAGATTAGTGAATAAATTATGGCTCCGCCAATCATTTTAAGATAATTCTCTTATAATCTTCTTCAGTACATTGTTTCTTTTTATAGCTCCATATACAATTAAGGCGAAGTTTCGTCTGCTTTCAAGAGTTAAAAGATTAAAGTTAAAAAAAATAATTTATAAAACAAAAAGTAAAAACGAAATCTACAGTCGCAAATTTCAAGTTATGTGTAAACATTTTTTTGAAGTCAGTATTTGTCTTAATTAATTTAAGTCATTAAACAGTTTAACGATATCGAGATCTGAATCACGAGACTATAACTATAAGTCTCCCTCTCTCTCACTCAGTATATATATATATATATATATATATTTACTTATTTATTTATTTATTTATATTTATATGCTATTTATAAACGATAAACTTTTTACCAAAAAATTTTTCAGTAAATTAATTTTTATAGAATTTTTATAAAAATATCATTTTTTTGGAAAACACAAACTACTATTTTCTAATTTCTGAGATCATAAAACGATTAATATTAGAAAATGAGTCAAATCCTTCAATGTTTAACCTTGCAAATGAATGACGTGATATTTTCTCATTGGGGAAAACAGGAAATATTTCTATCAAACTTATTATTAAACGCGAGTGAAAGTTTTTTAACATATAAAAATTAAATTATTTAATTTCCTCCAAAAAAAAGTACATTCCATGAAAATAACACTATGATGTCATAGTTTTACGTCACACTTTTAAAAACGCATCTGCTGTCAAAGAACCATAAGTAATAAGAAATCAATACTGGTAAAATAAGTTCAATTTTTTTTAAACTCATCTGCTTTCAAAGAGGCATATTTAATAATGATGCAATACTGATAAAAGCAGGTAAAAAATGCAATTAAAAGATGTTCTGGAATATTATCATGTACGCTGTATTCATTATATACACTTCAATTACTCATTTATTCATTTTGAGCTTCAATTATTCCTTTCTTTCAATCATTCAAAATCTACTCAAAATCTTCCCAATCATTCAAAATCTCCTAATGAAATCAGGATCATGTTTTCACGTGATAATAAAAAATGATTCGCGCATTCTTTCTTCGTGTATTTATTTATAAATTTTGCACTTTTAAAAGGCTGTACCAATTTGAATAAATATCTCAATATGGTTTTTAAATATCCCGTACACCAATTTATGCTAATCATATGAAACTGAATGCAGTAGAATCATGTTTGTCATAAAATACAAAAATAATTCTTTCAATTTAAGGTGATAATGGGTACGAAGACAAACAGCAAACCCAGCATAACTTTAATCACAACGCTTTAAAAACAGAATTTCTTATTTAAATATTGTAAACATTGTCTCCATTTCATGGCTGGAAAAGAAAACAATTTTGATGCTTTACGGTACACAAATCTAGTTTTAGAAGCGGTAAGTGCAAGATGTAATATGGCATTTTTCTGTTTTGTGTTGTTGAAGCTGGATTTCTAGGAAAGCAAAACATTTCCGCATTCCGTGTTCCAGATTCAGGATATGACATCTCCAGATTAGGAAAAAAGTCCAGTATAACAACTGTCATCAAGTTTCCATCCTGAGTTAGACAGTTTTGTCACTTTCAAGAATTTATACTCCTCTACTCTCATCTATTCATTTGCGAATCTCTATTTGGGTTTTGTTACGCTACGAGTAAAAATTTCAACTAGCATAGTTTTTGAGAGAGCGAATCTTAAGGGCATTTTTTTATATTTAGGAGAACAATTTAAAAGGTGTATTACTTTTTTGTTTCTTCCTATATTTCTTTGTGAATATAACATATTTGTTAAACACCTAATGATAATTTCAATAACATTTTTATTTACAATCTTATATATTTATATTTCAAATGTATTTTAAGAATATATGAATATTCAAAAATGTTCAAGAGGATTCGAAGAATAATTTGGTGGATTACTTCGCCTGCACGAATCATATAAATGAAATAAAATCCTTAAAATCACAGATAATAATGCCATGCCCACATTTTCATAGAAAAAGGAGCAGTAGCGTCTGAGGATAAAGCACCCTGTGGCAAAAGTCTACAAATGAATCTTATATACACGCACACATTTGCTTGCACAACCCATTTTTACGGGTGGCACATTCCTACAATTTACAGATAGAGAACTGAAAAACCCTGCCCGAACAGGGACTCGAATCCATGACGCCCAGATCACGGAAAAGATGCTCTACTCTTATGCCAGGATGCCGGCAGTAAAATTAATAATCCTTAAGTGGGATAGTTTTCATTTTATAAAGAAAAAAAGCACACTCTTTCGGACATTTTAACTGTTTAAGTTATTCTGTAATTTTTAATATGTTAGTCTCTACATTTGATGTCAATCGGAATTTTTCGGGACGAATAAAAATCGAGTTTTTCTCCTTATATTTACATTTTTAGTATGTGCAAGACTCGAATCAACTAAAATTAAATTAACAATTTAGAGATTTTACCTAAAATATTTAATATTTGACCACAATACAACTTTTAGCAACAACTATACCATTGTGTTAAAATGTTGATAAAAAGTATTTTTTCAAAATGTAATTTACCATTTTTTCCCTTTTCAGCTCGTAACCTTATTTTCCTGTCACCATTTGTTTAAGTAAACCCCTTCAATTAGCTATTACTTTATCAAAAACAGAATACAGTCATGTAGGATTTGACATCGATGGGATTCTCTCTGGTGATCCATGGATGGTCTGTCGTCTCTTTGTTTCTTTTAACATTTTGTTCTTCTTTCCATCATGTTCTAATAAAATAAATAAAAAATTTTGCACAGAAATATAAAATATGATAATTAAATGGAATTCCGTTAATAGCAAAGAGTGCTACGTCAGAGAATTCGAAAATTATTTATCATGGAGAAAAATAGGTTTAACAATCATTAAAAAAAGCAATAAATATTGATTATATCCAAGAGAGATTTCAGTAATTCAGTATGATGATTTCGCAGTGCATGTTCCAACAAAAATTATTATTAATATTCAAAATCTTTTGATAGTTTTAGCATAAATCTTCCTGCCCTATTTATATGAAGCACTTTGGAGAAACAAATATTAGTTTGTTCCATACAAGTGAATACTAAAACAGTAAGAATAATATAGTTAATTATGAGGTAAAATAATTATAAGAATCTTCCAATGTCAATTTTAACATATTAAAATTCTTTTATTTTGTAATATAAGTTTTTAATTTACAATAATTGGAATAAGCAATAATTTATTTATTTGTAACAAAATTAATAAATATAATGAAATGTTTCTCGTTTTATGGCTTACTTTAAGAAAAATAAATTAACTTTTGCTGTTTTTATGATTTTGTTTGATAGACATAAAAGTAAATATGGAAAATCAATAAATCACTTAGATAATAAATTTGATATCGAATGGTTTCTTTTAATAACCAATTCCTAAAAAAATTAGACAAAAGGCTGCATATGTCTTTCTGTCACAGATGAATTGATTTCTATACTAAATAAAACAAGAGAAAATATACAATAATAACAGAGAATAAATGCATAGAGGGAGATATATAAATACTGAAAAAATAAGAGCAAATAGGAAAGATATACAAATATTGAAAAACTAAAATAAAATATAAAAGATTTTGAGAATGAAATATTTATGAAGAAAAAAATTAATATTAAGAATATTTTTTCCGAACAAAATATGTTTGTGTATATTAAACAAATATATTACTTATTGACAATTTTCTTGAAAACAAATCTGAGTTTTAAAATATATATAAAAAACTATTCATTCGAAATATTGACAACTTTCGCCATGTGTAAAGCGTTCTAAAATTTTCAATTAAATCACATATTCATTAGCCTTGAAGTAACTCCGGGCATTGATTGACCTGAAATTAATATTTTCTTTAAGATGATGGACGGAAAGCTCTAAAAGTACACCTTTTCCTAATAATATTCCTTAATTTTATAAATCAGTCAGTTTTAACCATCGGTTATGCTTCCAAAATATTAAAAAAAATTTCGATGATGTTGCCAAGATATTAAGTATGTTTTTTTAAAGAAAGCGAGAAAGGGAAAAAAATTATTAAATTAATGATACAGATATTGCAAACGATTACATAAATATGCCATTAAGTCGGGATTTCAATGCATATCCTGTCAAAATTCAATCAAGTTTACCGTAAATAAAGAAGATTTATTGAGTTAATCATATAGATATTGCAAACGATTGTAGAAACGTTTGCTTTGCATTTATTTTTCAAAGAAAATATCACATTTTATATTTCTTTTATTTTATCCAGTCACGTGATGAAAGTTGCATTTCTGTAGATTTATTTTGCGATGATAATTATTTTTATTTGAACTTCCGGCATTCTTTTATTTTATCCAGTCACGTGATAAAAACATGGTTAAAATATTTCTTTAAAAATTCATTAAAAATAGAAGTTTACATTATAAATTAAAAAAACTGATACCATTAGAAAGCTAATTTTTTTATCTTTAAATTGATATAAAAATCATGTTTGTGCAATAATATTTTCGGAAGTTAAAGCGGAAAAACGTCGAAATTTCGCTTAAATTTGAATTAATTCAAATTCTAATTAAAAATTCGAAAAAAGGGCTCCGAGGTGCACATTCCGGACCTCCAAGGTATACATGTACCAAATTTGGTAGCTGTAGGTCCAACGGTCTGGCCTGTGGAGCGCCAACACACACACACACACACACACACACTCACATTGAGCTTTATTATAAGTATAGATAGATATAGATTTATCTAATAAATTATTTATCTTTTCCATCCCGACTAATGCATATTAAAGTAATTTTTTCAACTTAGGCATCACTAACAAATCTTCGTATAATATGCAAAGCAATGCAGAATAGTTAAATTATATTTTTCAAATAAATCCAAAGGGATTAATTCATGTTGTTTCAACTAAGAAGAAAAAAATTGCAACAATTTAAGGAAAAAGGTATTATAATAATCTGTTTTACATTCTATAAAAATAGTATTAAATTAATTGTTTTACGAAACAATTATAAATACATTTTTCCGTCGAATTAAAAATATTAGCCAGTCAAGAAAATCTTTTATATGTTTCTGAAAAAAAAGTTTGATTTTACTGACTAAAATAGTGATTTCATCTTACATATAAGTGCATGTATTTGTCATCAAATCATAAGAGCTTCAATTAAAATTCAACAAATGGAATCTTTAAAATAATTTATCTGATAATAATTAAATAATTATCTTAATGGAAGACATTTTAAAACAAGGATTTTAACAAGTTCTTTATAATTAAAAGATTTCACGTGTTATTAATAGATTTACTAAATTATTACAGATAATTTTGGGGAAAATTCTCATTATTTTCTAAAATGAGTTGTATTTCTAAGGCATTCTCTAATTAATTTAGATCCTCGATAAATCGTAAAATAAGTTAAATATTATTTTTTACATAATTTATACAAATTAGAATTAAGTACAGCAATTAGAAATATGCTCAAAAATTAAAAAAAGAAAATTTTTTTATCTATATTCATACAAAAATATTAGTAAATGCGTCATTAATATGTAGTAGTATATGAATATTTTGATGGGGTATGCAAGAATTTCTTTCTTATAGTAACCTAATAAATACGTTTACTGCTTAAAATGTTATTTTTGATTTCTTCATCATCCTTTAGCAACTTTAAAAAAAATCATTGCCAGTAATCTCGATACCAAAGAACTAATTCATATAAACAGGACAAGCCCTCCAGCAACAACATACTTTCTATTTCTGCAACACACCGGTGTTAAACATCGAGTTCATCGGCATCTCGAATAAAGCCGCAACCTGAGATGACTAATTGAGAAAGCAAACAACCACAAACAGACCGCAAACAGCGCCAAATAGCTCAAAGCAGAAACTAGCCAATCGAAAGCTAGACTAGATGTATTTGGGTGAGGATTTGCGATAAAGATATGTGGTGTCTGGTGGGATGGTCAATCCTTTGGTTGAGGCAAGAGCCTTTGTTATTGATTTTAGATTTCGCATCGTGTGGTTATCGGAATCCTTTGAAAACTCAAGCTAGCCATCACCATTGCAGGCGGATTGTACAAATATGTTAACTGATCGATAATGTATTGGACACATGGATATATAATATATATAAAACCTTTTGAATTGAATCAAATGCTTTGTAGCATGTAAAATTTCAAAATACAGTAACAAACATAAAACGTAAGACACTTTAAAGTTTATTATACTTATTAAAGGCTTCAATGCAGTATAAATGTGACGAAGATAATTTAAAGGAATGTTGAAATAAATTTTTATTGTTCCATTCCAGTATACAAGTAACGTTATTCTTTATATCTAAACAACTTTAATAATTGAATTGCGATCGAAAGCAAGTCTGTATTTTTAATTTTGCATTTATTAATTTTTGAAAGATATCATATTTGTACTTTAAATATACGTCCTTTGTATGCAAACATTTTGAAAACATAAATTTATGGTATTAAATATATCCTTAAATAATAAAGAAAACGTCAATTTATAGAATATCTATGAAATTGAATTAAATGTAAACTTCAGTTTTTGTTTCTGTCTTTATTAAGTTCTGAAAAATATAATGTTTATATTTAAAATATTTTTTTCTTTTTGTATTATAATAGTTTATACAGTTTTGGAGTATTAAATAGAACTAAAAACGTCCATTTATAGAATATTAAAAATGATAAAAAACTGTATGAAGAAACATTAAAGATTTCAAGAAGATTATAAATATTTATAATTACATCAAAAAATATGTGGAACATTCGTTAAATTTATTTTTAAATAGAACTAAGAACGTCAATTTATAAAATATTTAAAAATGATGTAAAACTATATAAAGAAATATAAAAGATTTCAATAATATTATAAGTATTTATAAACATTATTTTTGAAACATTCGGTGAATTAAAATTAAGGTGTATTATGAATTACTTTTCCAGTTTACCTACAACTGTAATATTTAAACTCTTTGACATTTTTTTCAAGAATTATTTCAAAATAATTATTTATGTATTATATACCTATTTAATACGTTTATTGTAGAATGTATTAAAATTTTTGCGTTCAGCATTTCTGTTAAGTTATTGAGCTGCATTTTAAATGCATAATCATGAACATTGCGCTTTCTTTAAATATTCTTTCTTTCAAACATTCTTTAAATATTTCAGGAACAAAAACAACAGAGCATTATTTTTTCTTCTGAATCAGCTATTTCCGATAGTCTTTGGTTGAAAATCCATCCAGGAATAATGAATTCGGGAAATAAGTTTTTCGAAACTTGCTTTTTCTTCTTTACTTTTTTAAGTTTCATTTTCTTTTTATTGCTTGCATTTTTTAATCTATTTATTGACTTTCTTGGTTTTGACTCACTTTTAGATTAATTTGACTCAACTACAAATTATCAGCAATCTCTCGACTGGAATTTTTTTAAATGCTGTTTATTTGCATCGATTAATTGATGAGAATATTAATGATATTACAGACTTTTTTATTAAGGAAACTGAAATCACTAAATATCAAGTTATATTAGGTAAAAAATGAATGAATGCAAAATTTAATTTTTTAAAAATGTGGTTAAATTATTTTTTTTTATTTTAAAGTCAAAATGCACAATGAAGAGTAAATGTAATTAATTAAGTATAGTTTTTTTACAGTTACATTTTATTTAATTTAATGAACCAAATTATAATTATTATTTTAATACAAATTTCAGTTCATAGTATTTTATTTCACTAAAATGAGTATAAAACAATATATACATAGTTTTTTTAACAGAAATGCAAGTAAAATGGATAAAAGTTTACCACTTATGATAAGAACAATGGAAAATGATAATCTGTTGCTCAAAATGCATATGAAAGAAAAAGATAGCAATTATTACAATAAGCGGTTATGAAAAAAAATTAATTTAATATATTTTGATTTATACAATTATTATATTAATATTGTAACAAACAAGTGGTGTTTCTTCCCCCCAAGGTTTGTTCATCCACTTAAAAGACTGATTTACGAATAGTTCTGTTGAGTGCTGATCGGATGCTAAATTAGTCATCTCAGAGCAAGGCAGCAAACTTAGAAAACATTAGGCAACTTACTGAATAATTCGGCGACAAAAGACACATTACTGGAAACATCAAGAATTTTAGTAATCCAGCCAATAGAAATCGAAATACATCTGACTGGTCCAGAGCATTCTCGGCCTAGCTCCTGGGAACTATTAAATGCTCACAGTCTCAAGCTTCAAGTATTCGTAATCAGAGTCGTAATCAAATATCAAGTCGTATAGAACATAATGAAACAACGGCAGAATTTTCCAGTTTTTTGCGGAGCTCAAACGATTGCCAAGATGAGATGTGTGCTAATTCCTAGCGTTTATCGTAGAAGCAGCATCGTGTCGTGTAGTAGTAAATCAGCGCATCGATACCTGTAAAGTGTGGAGACATTTTAGAATTGCAGATGCTTGGAAAGACGGTAGAATAAATCTACATGAATTTCCTCTTTCTGCTGAACTCTGTTTAGCCACTATATGTGCTGTGGTCGATTATTACTTGTGGGGTACTGTGAGTTTTAGTTTGCTGCTGTGTGTGTTATCTGTGTTCATCTCTGCTGTGTAAATTTGTTTTATGTCGTTGATAAAGACGTTTCTTTTATTTAGTGTCTTCATGTTTAATAAAAGTCATCGCCGTTCGTTATTCTTGCCTGCTGATTGTTTCCACACCAAACACACTCTACAAGCGAACTTGGTGAATTCAAGGGCGTAGTAATAGAATTAAAGTTACCATAACATTACATTCAGGGATCTAAGGCAATGATTTATTATTATTATTATTCATTTATTTGAAATTAATATTTAAATAATCAGTTACTATCATTGATTTGGATTTTTAAGTGAATATAAATAATAAAAGCAAAAATATCAACTAGATTATTGCTGATGCATTCTGAAGTGGGAGATCAGAAGAAAATTTCTAAATTAATTAATAATGGCTGTGAATGTTTCGTGTTAATGAGAAAACACAGTTGGATTATCAATATCCAAAATATGTCTGTTTTGTAAACCAGTTGTATAGCAAATAATTATTATTATTATACATTCTTATAGCGAATGTCAAAATTAAAGAAATCATTTAAATACTGTTACATAAAATAAAGAAACTATCTAGATCAATTAGATTTATATATTTATATAAAAAGTATTACTTGATTAATTTTTCTGCATTTTGTCTTTTAAAAAAATTCTTTCAATACATAATTTAAGATATTGAAGGTTTTCTTATGAAAATTTTATTTACGTAAGAGAGTTTTTACGATTACATCAACTTCTGTATGACATGAGATTTCCTAATACCTTGATGAACCTTTAATGCTTTCCTATCTTTTTACTTTGTTCCATTTGATTAGAATAAACAGACTGAAAATTTAAGAGAGCAGTTCTTTAAAATATCTGAAAACATATATTTATTAGATTTTCCAAGAGCAATGATAAACAGAATTTACTATAAATGTTTCTTCCTATACACTTTCTGATATATTCAGTCAACATATCCTCTAACTTCACTTCTTTTCTGAATATAAAATTTCCTAATCATTAAATGAACTATTCAAGGTTTTCTGTTACCAGGTGTCCCAATTTTAATTTCATTTTTCCTTCATCATCATTCCAAATTCAATCCCCCCCCCCGAAATATGGCTTTGAGCAAGTCTAATTTAATAGTAATACTAAATAATAATTCATTTTGATATGCTATAAACTTAGCACGCAATCAAATGAATTTTGTGAAAATAAGTGGGTCCAGATAGGCTTAGTGCAGTGATTCTCAACCTGTGGGGCGCGACCCCCTTGGGGGGCGCGAGCACACTGATGGTGGGGCGCTAGCATATCCAAGAGAAAATATTTAAAAAAAATTGATCAAGTGACTGAAAAGAAAGAACACACACACACACATAAAACAAAATACATTTCGACATATTTAATAATTAACTTATTAAATTAAAACAACTTACTAAATTAAAAACAAATTTAATAATTATTAGTGACTTCCTTGGGCCTGTCTTGCAAAGCAAAGTTTTTCGAAGGAGGGTTTAATATTAGAAATAGACATTCGCAGTCCTTTTTCTATGTTTAGCTGAGATCTATATTCTGTCTTTAAAGAAGCCACCGCAGAAAATCCAGTTTCACAAAGGTAAGATGTTGAAAATGATATTAGAATGCGAAATGCCCTTGTTTTTAGTGCAGAAAACTCACCATCCACTCCTGCCCAAAATTCAAAGAGTGATTTATTACTAAATTGTATTTTGGTTTCGCCGTTTGCCATGAAGTCTATGAAGGTTTCTTCCTCTTCAATTGAGAGTCCTTCGGGAGTATTTTGAAATGGATCCCTCACCCACTTGTAACTTGATATCAGTTTGTCGTCAGCAAGAAAGCACTTTTTAAAATTCTTTGCTAGCATTGCTAAATGATTTTCAATGATTACAAAAACAACTTTTACATGTTGTTCTTCAGCCTTGTAAAATTTAATAAAATCATTCAAAGTTTTCTTGCTTTAAATTTCTGCTCCACAATTCCAATTTCCTACAAAAAGCATTAATTTTATCACTCGTATCCAATATATGTGTATATGCTCCTTTCAGTTGAAGATTCAAGTTATTTAATTTCTCGAATATGTTGACCATGTAGCTCAGTTTCATCACAAATAAATTTATCGCAAAAATTCTCAGCTTCCGGTCTGTTTTCCTCTTCTAGGAAAACGGCGATTTTTTCTCTTAATTCATAAATACGTTGCAAAAATTTCCCTCGGGATAACCATCTTGCCTCGCAATAAAATAGTAACGCTGAATGTACTGAACACATATCTTTACAAAGTGCGGAAAAGATTCTTGATTTCAGGGGTCTCATTTTTATATAATTTACTACGGTTACAACCGCAGTTAACACAATATTCAAACAAGGACTCATTTCTTTGGAAGCCAAAGCTTCTCTGTGGATCACGCAATGTGTCCAGACGCACTGTGGCGATTTTTGTCTCACAAGTGCTTGAATACTTTGGAATCTTCCGGACATAGAACGAGCACCAACGCTGCATATTCCGACGCAATAACATAGGCAATGAAATGAGCACATTTATTACTATCTGTTGCCTCATCGAGTTGTATTGAAAAGAACTTGTCATTTAACTTCGACAAAAGCTGACACTCTACATCTTCAGCTGTATCAGCAATTCGACGGGCAACAGTATCATTTGAAAGAGGTATAGACTGCAATTGTTTTGCTAAATTATCTCCAAAAATAATTTCTACAATCTCAATTGCGGCTGACAAAATCAGCTCTTCACCAATGGTGTGAGGCTTTTTACATCTGACTATTTTATATGAAACTTTATAAAAGGCAATTAACGCTTTTTCATTCACAGACAAAGTTTTTTAAACAATGATTTTTGCTTTTTGATTCTCTGTTTACGTACTCATTATGAAGCCTTTCCAAATGTCGTTTAATAAGGTTTCATGCTGTCTGCCGACAACATTTTTGAGCAAATGATACACAGTGGCCTTTCTTCTTCATTTACTTCAGTACTAGTAAACCCAAAATTTAAGTATTCTTGAGAATTTTTTTTTGATTTTAATTTCGGAACCACGCTCGTCTGTGTACTTGTTGATGTTTTTCTATTGTCTAATGCTCGCTTACGCCTGCTTAAAAATTTATCCATGATTCTACATAAGTCTGCTGCCGTGAATATTTAATACGGTGAATTGCAATTACACGAAAATATTTATAATATACACATTCAGAATAGATTCAATAGCGATAGAAGGATCGACTCGAATGAGATTGTCTGGAATTGAAATTGGCATCAGAACTTTCTCCTTCTCCCTATGAGAAAACATTTGTTCACATCTGCGCACGCTCCTTACTTAACTTTTAAGCTGACCAGACAAATTCCAGACAAATCAAACTTCTCGCGAAACCGTGAGAATGCCCGACATGGCGGGACGCAAGAGCAATAAAAAGGCATAGGATTCTTGTTTTTTCAATGCTGAGGTTGATGTCAATGATGTTGCAAATGTCAATAAAGTTCCATATTCTTGGTAATTTGTAAAGTTTAAAATTAAGGTTGTAGTGTAGGTATAGCGCCAAAATACTCAAAATATATTATTATTGTATACATTTTATTGTATTCGGTGGGGGGGGGGCGATGAAAATTATGAGTGAAAATTGGGCCGTGAATACTAAAAGGTTGAGAAACACTGGCTTAGTGAATGTTTTTCACACAACTTACTTATAACTTAGCAAATTTTAAACAAACTTCATAACCTAAATTAATTCATTTTATTTTACGGGACGAATGAATTTAATGATATTTTTATCACTATGTTAATAAATTCAACGCAAAATGCTTGTTATAATAAGATAAAAATTTTTTATAATTTTTAACCATGATCTGGAGATGAACCTGAGATATCAACCTTTCTCCAAAATTCCACATACATTGTAGGTAATAATTGGTATCAGATTTCAAGCCTTGCACGATCAGGTCCCGAAGCTTTACTGCTGCAAGGTCACTTGGGTGATCTAATATAGGAATGTCAATATGATAAGAGGCATTTAGAAATTTATTGCCCTATCTGAAAAGTTCTTATGTGCAAATTTTCATAACTAAATATATTATCAGAATCTGGTCCAACGATGAATGTTTCAAACTCATCTCCTCGGTGGTTGTCTAAAAGTTCTATGAGACAACAATTATGAGTTATGTGCAAAGTTTTCTTTCATACGAGACAGTGACAGTCATCTTCTCCCTTTAAATTCTTGACCTGGAATGAAATAGTTGATGCACTATAAAACAATAATGTGACATTTTATAATTACCTTTTAATACTTTATAATATTTTTGATATTCTTTTCGACACAAAAATCATTTGTTTCAGCAAAAGGACCATTTGTTGGTATATTTCCATCCGTAATAAGAACAAAATATTATAGGGCAACACATAGTTAAATATGTTTGTCAATTAGCTATTTCTGTTCTACAATACATGTAGATATAAATAAATATATCTGTAGAAGCAAAAAATAAAAAGATATAAAAATGTTGATTCTTCCTATAAAGTTTCAAAGCCATAATAGTCCTTTTTTGAGATAAAATCTGGTGAGATTTCGAGAATTATTTACATTTTACTGTTCTTTGAATCTAGAAAAAATTTTGAAAATCTTTTCTGCCTTCTGTTCTGGTGAAGATAAATTATTTTCTTTAAAAACCTATACTATGATACATTTGGTTAATTTAATTCAAGATTAATGCTTCTAAATTTTTTACTGAACTAATAAATGAAACTTGGGACAGAAATGTAATGAAAAATTATACACAAAATTCAAAAACGAGCAAACATTTTTCACTATTCAAATTCCAAATACTTAGCGACTGAATTATTATTAAAACATAAAAATGTATGCGATCAATTCAAAAGCTAGGCATTCTGTAATTGCTTGACATTAAACAATAGTTAAATTTGAAACATAGATAAATGATACAACAACATCATCAATAACCCAGACAAATTTTATTACTATGTTACAAATATCAAATTCTTTAAACAGTCTGGATTTAGTGACTGCCTGCGAAGACTGCCAAAAAAAAAGAAATATTCCAGTTATCCTTTTAAATAAATAAGTCTATGAAATCGAACCATTTTTTTCCGAAATGGTTTTAAGAGCATTAACCATCGTGATCCAGCCATTTTGTGGTGTTTAAGACAATGAATTCTTTGCAGTATTTAAGCATTGAAAAGTAAAATAATACCAAACAAGCATTTTTTATTTTTCACTAGAGGATGCTTTGTCTGATAGGAAAGTCCGTTATTTTTCTTGGAATATACTTTATTCTATTTTAAGGCATCTACTTGGATCACTGGAAGAGCGTCTGATGATGATTATCTTTTATTGCAGCGTCAGCGAATTAAATACATTGAATGCTTCTTGGAATAAGAAAAAAACTAGTGATGTGACATTTTTAAACGAATGACCTTTTACGTTCCGGTACAAAAATAAATAATTCCAGATTTTTTATTATATTGCAAGTCTGAAGATGAAGTAAATGTTATTTTTAAGGCAAAATTATCGATTAAATTATTCCAAAAAGAGACTAAGATTACTCGAGTCAAAAAAAATATTATCATCCATCTTTCTAGTAATTGTAGACGAAATAAAATAAGGAGCACTTCTAAAGTTTTGGTGTTTGTTTACATTTTCATATTAAAAAGGGATGAATAGCAAAATATCTCCTCATTTCGTTAAATTTAAACACATAACAATCTATGTTTACTACTTTTTATCTGATATTATCGAATAATTTTAATGTTTATGAGTTTAAAAATTAATAAATTTTGTCTTTTTTATCTTGTAAAAACTGAAATGTACTATTTTTTATTAATTATTTTACTAAATGATTAAAAACAATTGAGAACTTTTTGCACAAGATGTATTTATCTATTCTAAGAGCGTAAAAATCCCAATGCCCAAAAGAAGCTTTTGCATTCGTGAATAGGACGTTTATCTAAACGATAAACATAATTTAATTGCTAATTTCTGAATAATAGTTATGACACTATAAACGTTAAATAGGTAAAACGAATTCAAGGGAATATATATATATATATATATATATATGTTTATATATATATATATATATATATATAAATTTTGCAGATAAATACTAAAGAGTAGAGAAAAATTCATCAAAAGCCCTACCATTTCGGAAAGGGGATGTGTGATTTTTATTGCTATACTAAATCCAGCTAATCATAAATTTGTAATAAGTAATGCAAAATAAGATAACAAAATTATTTTTTAAACAGAAAGGTAAATCCAATCTTAAAATAATTCTTACATAATAAAATTAAAACTTTTAATAAAAACTTGCATATTTCGAAAAAAACTAAAAATGTAAAGGTAATAATCTATTTACATTTAGTTATTAATTAATGTTTTAATGTAAATATTCTGTTGCTAAAGTTCTGTTTCTCATGGTTATAAGAGAAGGATTTTCAAAATTCCCCTTATGATTCCAAGGTCACAAAATGTTGAACGCTAATAAACAGCATGTTTTCCTTAGCACCAGAACACTTTTTTCGCTGTCCTGCCAAAGGGGTAGCACGTCTTCTCCGTTATTTGGTTGTCCCACATTCGAGTCCTGGTTCGCATATAATCATTCATTTCCCTGTGTTTTATATCAGAGGTGATGGAAAATCCTTGCCTCCCAATGAAAAATGGATAGCCCAAGCCAGTGTGTGAGTGTCATTTTCAATGAGATTAAGTCAAACTTATTCCTTCGGATATTCAACGGTCCTTATTGTCAGAAGCTACTGCATCCTCCTTCCCCCGATCGCTTAAAATTTGTTTGAAGTGGAGTTCAACAAAGGGGGATGAGCAACAAGAATAACTTTCCTTTCCAATATATATATATATATATATCATGGTTATAAGACACACTTTATTACATATTATATACACTTTATTAACGAAAATAAATGTAATAAAAGTTATTAAATTATTCAGGTGTGGATCTGGACTAAGGATTGATAATAACATAAAATAATGTTCTGGGCGATAGAGCAAAGTGAAATTAATGAACTTAAAGATATTCTGAACAAATTATTAGTTTGAAAACAACGTATTAAACCAAATGTTTCCAAGAAGAAAATGTGGTGCTGAGGTATAATATAATAAAATGAATTTTCATGTATATTACCTTTCTTTGCAATTTTCATGCATATTGTAAACAATAAAAATAAAATATACGTAATAAAATACATTTAAATTACTTGAGAAGAAATTATGAGTCCTTACATCCTTAATTTTTTTTTCAAATTTTATTAATATATGAACTTTTTTTAAATCGTTTCTTAAATTTTGTTCATCACGATACTAAGCAAAATATCTTATAGAGATATCGTATAGAGATGTATATTAATTATTTTTATGAGAAAAAAATACCAATTTTCTTTTAAATGAAACATAAATATCTATCTTTTAAATAATAAAAAAATAAGACATTAAATAAAAAAAGTATATAAATAATAAAAATAAATAATGCCTTTTGATTTATGTTTGATTTGAAAATATAAATAAAAATTTGGTATGCGATTTTGTGATCACAATTTAACTCTGTGCAAAATTTTGACTATGATGAATTGGGGGGAGAATTTTGAAAACATACATTCCGTCTTTTGGCACGTTTGTGATAATATGATAGCTGCATCTCAAGTCAGTTGCAATAATGCAATATATATTTATGAAAGAGTACTTGTAAAAAAAGTCACTCTCGTTGGTGTTTAATAACGAAAAAAGGCGATTTGTGTTCACTTTTCAGATATCCGACTACGTTCGAAGGAAAAATTTTGAAAAATTGGATTTTTTAAAAACTATTAAAAACTATGCTTTTTAAATGTATTGCCAATTATAATATAAATACTATAAATACAACAAAATGTTCTGAAAGTATAATATATTTGGAGAAATAGAAAAATTTGGTGAAAATTTTAATGAAATTTAGACAAAATGGTTAACACTCTACCCAAATTGGTAACGCTGCAATCTTATTTTTCTTTGTATACCAGTTATTGAATATGATGCTGAATGAAATGAACCAAAATCTAGGAACACATTTTTGATGCCAAGTGATTATGGGTAAAAATATACATATATATGCATTTTTTCCATAAATTCACAACTTTTCTAAAAACACCTATAAATGAAAAAGTGTTTCACCAGCAATATAACTTTTGGTTCATTTCTAGACCCATATTATTTAAAA
>JAPMOQ010046396.1:0-15678 GCA_026543055.1 Argiope trifasciata
GCTCCCTGGTACGTCAGGAGAAAAATTCTACACCACGACCTCAAAATAGAACCTGTTTCGGAATTTATCAGAAGAACGTCGTTGAAGTTCTTCAACAAACTGCCCCAGATTAGTAACAAGTTATTAATATTACCCGCATACGATCCTGCTGTACGTAGCTCTAGGAAAAGACCTAGAGCTGCACTAGACAATGTCTACGAAAATTTTCCCTCAGTAAAAAAGCTGAGAATTAATTAACTTGTTAAAAATCTGGTGGATTAACTTTTTTCAAAATTTTTACCTGTTTCGGCAAAGACAGCTACGATGAGCTGCACGCGCGAAATTCCGGAAATTGTTCGAACTAAATTAGAAGAATAGATCAGTCCCAATAGAAAAGGCAAGTGCAACGTTAACTCCATTCATTATTCCTCTCAATTACCCCATAAATAGTTTAATAAATTATTTTATATTAATTAATTATTCTCAATCCATTAATAATGGAAAAATAAAAGGAAAAATGTTAAATACCGAATTTCATGACGTTAGAGCTTTACGGCGCTCGTCTAAACTAGTTCATTTATTTTAACTTTCCCTAAATATTACAAATTAAAGTTTATATTCCAAATTATGATGTGGAGGTGCTCGTGACCACTTTGTCACACCGCGGAACTCCGAAACATCACGACGTTGCACGTTGCACGTCTAATCTGTTTCTCTCTGTTCATTTCTTACAGGATTTTTCCAGTCGAGGGCATTTATGCTGCAATGTCATCTATGTTCCAGGACACTGGGGGTAGCCTTGCTACGTAGGGCGGGTGCCCCGTCAAAACCACCACTATCCGGTTAGGGAGAGAGTATTTGAAATAGAAGTTTAAGAGTACAGGGTTATGGTCAGAACTAAGCTCCGGTAGGGAATGGATTTCATAAGGGTACAGGAAAGTTTTTGATAAAGTTAAATCAAGGGTGTTTGCAGAATTCGTACCAAATCTTGTATTAGTAGTGGGAGCTATTATATCTAATCCGGCCTGCAGGACGAATGATTTTAGTGCTTTGCCTTTCTGGCAGTTGTATTTACATCCCCAGCTAGCGTGATGGGCATTAAAGTCTCCACAAAAAATTATGTTTTGGCCCAGTTTCCTTAAGTTTTCAATGTCAAAAATATAATTGTTGTCATCAGCACCGGGGGGAACATAAACAGAGATTAAAGTTAAGGGGTCTTGGTTTTTTAGATTAAGTTTAATAACGCTAGCTTCTACGTTGTGTAGTAAGGGTGGGGTGACCTCATTGTGAGGTAGACCGTTTTTGACAAAAATAGCAGTGCCTCCTCTGCGCTGGTTAAGCCTATAACTGTAGTAAGAATAGTAGTTTGCCAGGAATATTTTTCTTTGTGGTCTAAGATGGGTTTCCTGAACTAAAATGATATCTGGGTTATACTTATTTACAAAGTTACGGAAGTCGATTAATTTACTGCTAATGCCGTTTGCATTCCAGTACACTATGCGAAGACTATTGTGAGTGAAAGCTGTTACACGTTACAAGATTCCGGGTTAAGAAGAGCAGTAATTACAAACTCAAGTTTTTGCATGGGGTCGTTATACATTTTAGATTTCCTTAAACCAGCGAAGAATGTGGGGAAGGATTGCTTTATTATTTTCATTTCCTTCATCGCTTCCATGAAGCCAGTGAAACTTGACGTACTTTCTGTGCTGGGTTTGTTTACATTATGGTGGGTTGGATTGTTTAATGGTGGCTCCACCTGTTGTGAGCTAGTTGCTAGAGCTCCTTCACCTAGCGCCCTCTCTTGGTGGCTAGTGTTGTTAAGACATCCTGCGTAAGATTGATTAGGTCTAACGAACGCCTGATTTCTAATCAGGTAGCTATCTCTATTCGTGCGGGCGTTTTGATTTTTAGGAAATAGTTTACATCCCCTATACGAGGCTATATGACCCTTTTCCCCACAATTAATGCAGGTTGGGATTTCTATGCGTTCCTTGATGTTACAAGCACTCGTTTCGTGATCCTTACCGCATTTCAAACATCGCAATTTAATAAAACAGTTAGCCGAAGTGTGATGAAAAAGATTACATTTAAAACATTGAGATGTAAGATTTCTACCCCTGTATTGTTCAATATTAATCCTGAGATGACTAAGGTGCTCTATTTTATAGATTTCGGCAGATTTTGCATTATTTACTAGATCTACTAAGTAGAAAGGCAGGGGCCTTTTAGTTCTCAGTTGGGTTAGTTGAACTACCCTAATAACCTGGAATCCTAAAACCTTTAATTCTTCTGCGATTTCATTTACATTACAATCATGAGGGAGGCCTTTGATGACCACTTTTAAGGGTCTAGTATTTTTGGGGGTTATGATATAATAATCATAACCTTGGTCTTTACAGAATTTTTGGATGACTTTATATTGTTCTATTGTGTTTGGAAAAATTTTGATGAAATTTTTACTGGCTCTATTATTTGTGGTGCCACATGCATTTGCAATATCAGATAAAATTTTGTTAAACTCTTTCGAGTATTTTAACATTATTGGGGGCACTCTGTTGTTGGTGTTATCTGATGAATTGTCTTCAACAGGGATGTTATTTAAAGCTTGGTACTTATTGTTAATTAGGGTGGGTGGTTTAGGAGAAATTGGCCTATTTTTAGCAGTTTTACGTTTAGTAGGGGATTGGAATTCTTCATTGTGTACTGGAAGATTGCTAAATAATGCCGGATTTTTGGAATAGCCACAAAGGGAGTCCTGACACGGGATAGATTTAAGAGTAATGATCTTACCCTTCTGCTCCTGAAGTTGCACAGATTTCCTAGACCTGGTAGCCGAGGTTTCGACTAGTCTCTCATCATCCTGTCTAAGGCCCAGTTTTTGGTATGTGCGAATCATTTTTCCAATCATGTTAAGCTCCTCGCTAATAACATCTAATTCGTGACAGGCGTTCTTTACATTCTCGCAAGTACTACATATACGTGCCTGATCGTTCGAATACCTCAAACCATTATCATCTATCAACATAACGCTATCGCCCTCCGCGCTTTCCGCTCTCCTCGTTAGCGCCACCGTCCATGACGATGACTAGTACGAGAATGACGAAAATTTTGACTAATGCCTAGGCGGTGAGGAGATGTTTGACGGGGCGCCGATCTGACGAATGAAGAGGACATGACTTCAATTAGCTTGGCCTGATGTTTTGTGCGGTAGAGCGTGATGTTGACACTTCGGGAGCCAAGGCTTGAATGAGGATCTGGAACAGGTGTTCTTGTAGGTTGCCGGAGTACCCGCCCGTGATGGGCTACCTCCGCTCATGGTGTTAAAATAAAGAAAGCTTTGCTTTTAAATAGCTTTCATAGACTGTTGAGCATCTTGGTTGTGAGTTGCTCGAAAGAGTAGCTGGAAATGAGGCCTTTTGGAGTGAGAAGTACTAGGTCCGGGGTGGTGGAGTGGCGGCGACCAATGAGAGGCTCAGGATAATGCTCATGGCGTCCAATCGGCAATAAGCTTAATTTACAGTTGGTAGCAAAGTCTACTCTAGCTAGAGTTCGGGGTGGGGGTGAGAGAGCTCTGAACAGAAAGCTATCCCAGTAAAAATAAGTAACTTGGCATCCCTATTCATTTTCGAATTCCGGGCAAGTAGGGGGAAAATTTTACGCGCGGCGCCACGGAATTTATTTCTAACATTTAAGAGGTGGGGTCTATACGTTAATTTACTGTCAAGTGTTACACCTAGGTATTTGCTTTCCTGAGACCAGGGAATTTTATGAGCATTTATTTCTACTTCAGAGAACCTGTTTATTCTCGTTCCTTTGTGAAATAGAACGGCTTCCGTCTTTGTGGGGTTTATTTCGATCTTCCACATGTTGAGCCATTCACTCATTGCTTTTAGGTGTCTGGTTAAAGCTAGCTGTATGTAATTTGGGTTTTTATTTCTAGCCAGTATTGCTGTGTCATCGGCATATAAGCACAGGAGAGTGTTGAACTGTTTGGGTATGTCGTTAATGTAGCATGTAAATAGTACAGGGCCTAACTTTGACCCTTGCGGGACACCTGCATAAATATCTTTAATTTCTGATAGTTCTTCGTTTACTTTGACTTGGAATTTTCTGTTTTCCAAGTATGATATAATTAATTTAATTATGTACGGTGGTATTTTGTATTCTATTAATTTATGGATTAAACCATCCTGCCAAACTCTGTCAAAAGCTTTTTGTATATCTAGAAAAATAGCTCCTGTTTTTTGTTTATTGCTGAAGCCTTCTGTAATAAATTCCGTAACTCTTAGTAGTTGGTGGGTGGTTGACAAGTTTGGTCTGAAGCCAAATTGCTCTGGGCACAGGATGTTATTGTCTATTATGAATTTGTTTAATCTTTTTAAAATTGCACTTTCGGTGATTTTACTCAGTGTGGGGAGTAAGGAAATTGGACGATAGCTAGTTGGGTTTGTGGGGTCTTTACCTGGTTTAAGAATGGGAACCACAGTGGCTGTTTTCCAACGTGTGGGAAAATGTCCAATTTCAATGATTTTTCGAATCAAAATAGTGAGTGCAATTATTACATTATATGTTAATTTTTTGCAAATGTTACTGTTAATTCTATCTAATCCTCGTGCTTTACCATTTTTAAGTTTTTTGATATTGTCTAATATTTCTTTTGGTACGGGGAGTTGACTTTCATCACACAGAGCTGTTGGTGTGGTGTGGAATTTTTCAATAGTGTTATATACCATGGTTTCTATTTCCAAATTGTTTATATTGTTAAGTGTAAATTGTGTCTCAAGGCTTTCTGCCAGGCAATTTGCTTTATCTTTGTCATTTAGTGCAATACTGGCCTTTCCTTTAAGTGTTGCTACCTTTATTTTTTTGCTCTTGAATGGGCGTACGAAGTCCCATAAGTTACCGTCTACCGTGTTTATCATTGCAAGTTTATCTGCCAGGCTGTTTTGTTCTATCTCTGCATCCATTTTATGTATATTTTTGTTTAATTTATTTAACAGGGTTTTAATTTGGGGGTCCCTAGTCCTTTGATAGTTTTTACGTACTTTATTTCTTTCGGCTATTAAATTTCTAAGTTCTGTTGCGATGTAGGTTTTATTTGGTTTAATGGGTGTTGAACTATTATTTTTTGCTAAGTTTATAGTGTATTCTAGTTCCTCGGCTAGCTGGTAAATTTTTGCATGACAGTTTATATTAAGAAAATTTATTTTGGTGTTTTCAAGTTCATGTTTAAATTTTTCCCAATTGGTTTTAAGTTTATTATTGTCAGGGAGTTTATAGTTAAAGAAAAAGTCAAGTTTAACTGGAAAGTGGTCTGAGCTTAATTCGGCTAACGTTGCTATTTTATAAGGGAAAAGAAAGTCTTTAACGATTGCAAGGTCAATAATACATGCTGATGTATTGCTAATTCTAGTGTGTTCTAATGGGGCTAAAATTTCTAAACCCGCCTGGTTGGCAAAGTGAAGTAGGTTATTTCCTCTATTGTTTTTATTTTTGCATCTCCACGCGGTGTGGTACGCGTTAAATCTGGAGCAGGTGGAGATAAGGAGATAGATGAGGATGTGGTTGACGGAGCGCCTAGCCCATCGATGGGGCTTGATCTCCGTTACTGACAACTTAATTGAAGCCTGACTGTTGGTAAATGGCGTGACCATCTGCGATGGAGTATGATAGTACGCAGGATAAGAGGCCGAAGGAACAAATGAAGGCAAACTGCATCGTGCTCTCGTGGACTGAGGAGTAAGGAGGTCGTGAGCCAATGGGAAGAGCAGGATTGTGGAGTAGACTTGTAGAGGCCAATCAGCATGCAGGAAAGAATCAGCAGTAGCTACGAGTCGGAGAACGAAGTTTTCGAGCGTAAACACAACCTGAGGAGAAAAAGTACCGGGGCTGGGGGGTGAAGCATGATGGTCTATTGTATGTGGAGGACGAATCGGGAGAGCTTCTAATCTAGCAGGGCGTTGATTAAAATAAGCTTCCTTTCTTCTTTGTCGGTGGTGTTCCTGAGTTTCTTAACAGCGTTAAGAACACCTGGGAATTCTTTAAGTAGGTTTTTAATTTCGCGGAGTGCTGTCAGGGTTTCTCTGAGATCTTCGAATTCTATAGGGTTGTTTTCTCTTGATTTTTGAGAGGTTGAGGACCGTGTAGTTTCTGGTTCCGTTGGGTGCATGTCTCTTGTCTTGGGTTCAGCGTGTTTCTTGGCGGCTTCCGCATAGAATCTCTTGTGCGTGGAAGTTGAACTTATTTTGGGGTATTTCTTACACCCCCTCCATGAGGCCAGGTGTCCTATCTCCAGGCAGTTAATACATTTAGGCTCCTGTATCCGACTTTTGATTTCGCATTTCTGGGTGGGGTGATTGCCATCACATTTGATGCAGCGCGGATTGCATTTGCAATTCCGCGCACTATGGAAGAATCTGGCACAATTAAAACACATTGTGGCTTTGTTCTGCTTTCTATAGGTTTCTATTTTAATCATTACATGGAAGAGGGATTTGAGGTTGTATATGTTTTGATAGTTACCAGACTTCTTAACTTCTGCAAGGAAAATTGGATGTAGGGTATTATTTCGATAGTTTCTAAGTTGCGAGATCCTGTCGATCTTATAATTCATCTCTTCTAGTTCTTTCTTTATATCTTCTTTGGGCGTGCTTCCGGGGAGTCCTTTGATAACAATTTTGATGGGGCGTTCAGATGGGTCTTCAGAGATGATGTATTCTTTATGTTTTGAGTCTAACAAATTAATGATTTCTGTTCTTACCTCTTGACTTTTCGGGGATATTCTAATGAAGTCGTTGGAGTAGAGGTTCTCTGTGTCGGGGAATTTTCTGCAAATCTCCTGGAGGATGAGATTATAATCTGAAGACATCCTCATATTTATTGGGGGGATACTTCTGGGAATGGTTTCTGGTTGCTGCGAGAGGGCTTGAAATTTATTAGAAGTATTTATTTCCTGGGAATCTTGGGAATTTTTTCCTTTCGCCACGTGTCTTTTATCAACTGCCTGGAACGGCTGCTCGATTTCCATACTAGATTCTGCTGCTGCATAGGGATGATTTTTGCAATTATTGAAGGGGCATGGGAGGACTTCACACAATTCTTCTTCAATTTCAGCTTCGACATCTTTATATTTCGTCATCTCGTCAAGGTATTCTGTGGTGTGTTCCGTTTTGTTGTCCTTCATTCTGTCTAATTTGTTGAGGGATATTATGAGATCATTCTGTAGATAGAAAAGGGTCTTTTCTTTTTCCATAATGAATTTGCAGAGATTAGTATTTCCATTGTGAGGTCGACAGTCTCTACGGATGCATGGTTTTGCATTTTTTTAATTTTTCTTCATAGTCAGCTTTCTTTTCAGTGTAGCACTTAAATAATTCATCTGTAGTAAGAAAAGAGTTTTCATTGCTATCATAATTGCCTGAGAGAATTCTTTCTGCATTTTTAATTGAATTGTAATAACTTTTAAGAGAATAACAATGCTCTTCTACTTTTTTAATACACTCAGTTTTGTAAAATCTGGAGCAGGTGGTAACGGTAACGGTATAGTTCACGGAGCACCTAGCCCTTCAAGTTTGGGGCTTGATCTCCGGTAATGATGCAATTAGAAGTGGCCTGACTTTCGGTAAGTGCCGTGGCCAGCTTCGATGCAAATTGATGTTAATGAAGGCAGGAGTCAGATGATGGACTGAGGAAGCCAGGTAACGTGAGCTGCGAGTCTGTCGTGGTCCGGGGAGTGGGGTGATCATCATCCAATGGTAGGATTAGGATTCAGGAGCTGACTTCGTAGAGCCAATCAGAAAGATTCAGCTGGAGAAGCATGGGAATCGTCCTGTGCGCTGAAGGGAGTCCAAAAGTTCGTAGTTAGGCAGGGGCGGAGCATCATTCGGTCTCCAGCCATGGAGGGAGATGGACGTATGGATGATGGAAGCGCATCAGGTAGCGAAAAATCCTTTGCTAGTAGAAGTAGTAAGGCAAGTTGTCCTTGGGAACTTTCTGAATTCAAGCATAGAATTAAAGAAAATTGTCGGAGGAAACATAGCGCCCAAAATGCGGTGATAACATTTAAAAAAGAATTTGATGTTGAAAGGCACCCGAGAGTAATTAAGCATCTGGAAGAGCAAATAAAGGAGTATGAATAAAATTTTTTAAATATCACTTGCATAAATAGAAATTGCCGCAAACACGATGCAAAAAATAACTTATTCCATTTTATCCAGAACCACCAAATCAGAATACTACAAAAGAAGCCAATAGCCAGATCCTTTACAGACACCCTGAATCAAATGAGGGAAAACAATATGGAATCCACCACGCAGTATCTAGATGACTTAGCGAAATTGAAGGAGATACAGGCCGAAATAGAAAGAAGGGAAGACGAATTAGATGAGGTTGGAAAATGCCCGATCGAAAACTGTGATAAGCACAACATAGAAGAAACAGAGGAAATGGATGCGGAAGCACCGTTCCAGGAGGTAAATAAAAGAAATGCCGTCAAGAGAAAAATCTCCACCAATAGCCAAGAAATAATAGTCAATAACAAATTCCAAGCCCTTGAAGCAGAGCAGGAAGCTGAAATTAAAAAGCCCCCACCCCTGAATCTCAAGATGTCAAAAGATTACAATCTAGTCCTACAAGAGATCTGCAGGAAATTCCCCGGAACAGAGAACACTTACGCAAATGGATTTATTAGAATTACACCCAAAGAAGAAACAGAGAGAAAAGAGATTATAATGATTCTAGATAAAATGAAGAGAGAATATACTATATCAGAAGACCCTTCAGAACGACCAATTAAAATTATAATAAAAGGCCTCCCAGGAAATATGGATAAAGATGAGATCAAAAAAGACTTAGAAGAGAAAAATTTCCACATCGTTATAATCTCACAACTTAAAAATTTTCGAAACAAGACCCTCCACACCATCTTTCTGGCAGAAGTTAAATAATTATAAAAATATCTACAACCTCAACTCCATATGCTACATGAAAATAAAAATCGAGACGTACAGGAAGCCCGCTAAAGCAACAATGTGCTTTAACTGTGCAGGTTTTTATCACAGCGCGTTGAATTGCAAATGCAATCCGCGCTGCATCAAATGCAACGGAAAGCACGCTACGCAAAACTGCGAAATTAAAGAAAAAATTCAAGAACCAAAGTGCATCAACTGTCATGAAACCGGACATCTGGCCTCATGGAGAGGATGTAAAAATTATCCCAGCTCTCGACCATATCCCACTGCAAAAAGATCATTCGCTGAAGCACTTAAGAAAAACTTAGATAATAGAAGTGAGACGAAGAAACCAGATCACCAACAGCTCCCAAGACGGGAACCACCCCACAGAAAACCGGCTGATGAAACGAGCGAAGCCCCTCCAAATGAAATAGCTGAATACATCGACATTTTAGAAACACTTAAAGAACTAAAATCCCTACTAAGAGAATTCCCCGGATTACTGGAAGCTGTTAAAGAACTAAAGAAAACTACCGATAAAGACAAACGAAAGCTCATACTGTTTAACGCACTTCTTGCCTAAACTACCTGCACTGAAGCTCGACTTCTGATTGGCTCCCACCAGCCCTTCTGATTGGCCGCCCAGAAACAATAGCTTATCCTGCCTCCACCCCTCCAAAAACTGCTCCAACGTGCAACGTCGTGATGTTTCGGAGTTCCGCGGTGTGACAAATTGGTCACCAGCACCTCCACATCATAATTTGAAATAGAAACTTTAATTTGTAATATTTAGGGAAAGTTAAAATTAATGAACTAGTTTAGACGAGCGCCGTAAAGCTCTAACGTCATGAAATTTGGTATTTAACATTTTTCCTTTTATTTTCCATTATTAATGGATTGAGAATAATTAATTAAAATAAAATAATTTTTTAGACTATTTATGGGGTAATTCAGAGGAATAATTAATGGAGTTACGTTGCACTTGCCTTTTCTATTGGGACTGATCTATTTTACTTATTTAGTTCGAACAATTTCCGGAATTTCGCGCGTGCAGCTCATCGTAGCTGTCTTTGCCGAAACAGGTAAAAATTTTGAAAAAAAGTTAATCCACCAGATTGGTAACAAGTTAATTAATTCTCAGCTTTTTCACTGAGGGAAAATTAATATAGATATTGTCAAGTGCAGCTCTGGGTCTTTTCCTAGAGCTACTTACAGCAGGATCGTATGCAGGTAGTATTAATAACTTGTTACGAATCTGGGGCAGTTTGTTGAAGAACTTCAACGACGTTTTTCTGATAAATTCCGAAACAGGTTCAATTTTGAGGTCGTGGTGTAGAATTTTTCTCCTGATGTACCAGGGAGCGTTCGCAATCCTTCTCAGGTGACGATTTTGGAAAACTTGCAACCTCTTAATGTTGGTGGCACTTGTGGCCCCCCAAATTTTGGAGCCGTACATCAATAGTATGAGTTGAATTTAAGAGGCACCTAGCCCCTGCAAGGGGCTTATCCCCGAATATGGAAAAGTGGAGATAAACCTTGCGGTCGCTTTTTGCCGTGATCGTCTGCGCAAAAATGAAATGTGGGTTAGACGGGGTACCCGCCCTGCGTAGCAGGGCTATCCCCAGTTACATGACAAATGAGACCTGGCGTCGAGAATGCCCAGATCTGTTGTGATACAGGCGAAGTGCGAAGCAACACTGAAAGAGTATAGATCTGGGTAGAGTAGCAGGTGAGTGAGGAGCGGGAGAGCAGGGTCTGAGCCAATGGGAATAGTCAGCGAAAGGTCGTCAGTGATTGGTCGTTAGACTCTGATTGCAGAGAGGCCGTCGGGAACGAGTAGCTTGCGGTGTTGAGGAGTTTAGGCTGCTTTAGATCTATTGTTCTGTGAGAGCGAATCAGCAATCAAGTTCTAAGCTGTAAAAGTGCGAGAAGTTGGACTTTAGAAAAATTGCGTGTTGATATTTAGTCGAGTAACAGATTTCGGGGTCTTTTATTTTTACGATTAGGGGTGTAGAGGCTAATTTGCGCGAGCGCTTCATTTTCGTTATTATTTATACTATTGAAAAATTTAGTTGCAAGTTTTTTGATGGTTTGAATAAAGGTATTATAGTTAAGTTCTTTGCATAAGTCATCGGTTCTCATGACCTGTCTGGCTTTACAGATGTGTTTGAGAACCTGGTTGTGTTGTTGTTCTATTATTTTTAAGTTACTTTTTGCAGCATATCCTCAGACGGGGCATGCATAAGTAAGTACTGGACGCAAGTAGGCTGTAAAAATAAGCATTTTCATGTCCCTATTCATCTTTGAGTTCCGGCCAAAAAGGGGGAAAAATTTACGCGACTGGGCTCGGAACTTGTCCCTGATGTAGTTAAAATGTTTCTTCCAAGTTAATTTGCGGTCTAATATGACTCCTAAATATTTGGCTTCCTGAGACCATGGGATGAGTTCACCTTTTAGTTCTAATTTTGGGAAATTAGGTTGTTTCTGGGACCAGTGAAACATGACGGCTTCGGTTTTGGAGGCATTGATTTCTATCTTCCATTGTAGAAACCAATCCTCCTGTTTTTGAAGGTGTTTATTGAGCACGATATGTAGATAGTTTGTATTTTTATTCTTGGCCAGTATTGCCGTGTCGTCAGCATACAAGCACATCATTGTGTTAACTTGCTTGGGCATATCGTTGATGTAAAGCGAGAATAGCACCGGTCCAAGTTTGGATCCTTGTGGAACTCCTGCTCTAATGTTTTTAATGGTGGAGAGTTCGTGTTTGCATCTGACTTGGAATGTGCGGTTGGTTAGATAGGACTCAAGGATTTTAATCAGATAGCCTGGAATCTGATAATTAATCAACTTAAAAATAAGTCCATCTATCCAAACACGATCAAATGCCTTTTGGATGTCAAGGAAGACGGCTCCTGTTTTTTTGTTTGTTATTAAATCCTTCCGAGATAACTTCAACTACTCTGTAGAGTTGATGTGTCGTAGAGAGGCCAGGCCTAAAGCCGAATTGCTCCGGACACAAGATGTTGTATTGAATTAGATGGCTGTTAAGTCTTTTGAGAATTACGCTTTCGGCAATTTTGCTAAGAGTGGATAGTAGAGAAATTGGTCTGTAGCTGGAAGGATTAGTGGGGTCCTTTCCTGGCTTGTGAATAGGGACCACCGTGGCCGTCTTCCATCTTGTGGGGAAGTGTCCAACTTCCAATATTCTTTCAATTAAGTAAGAGAAAATTATTATTACATTGAGTGGGAGTGCTTTAACCATTTTATTAGAGATGTTGTCGTATCCTGTGGCCTTAGAGGTTTTGAGCTTTTTAATTTCCGAAATGATTTCAGATGGTTTGATTGACAGGTTTTGGGGCAGTTAATAATCGGGGTGAATAATTTCTAGGCCGGCATTATCTGCGAAGTGGCGCAAGGTATCTCCTCGATGTGTATTATTATTACAGTTCTAAGTGGTGTGGTGGGCATTAAAATCCCCACACATAATCATGTTAGGTCCGAGTTGCATTATGGTCTCAATGTCCATTGTGAACATGATACGATCAGAACTGGACGGGATGTAAACAGAGACAATATTAATGGGGTCACTATTTTTGGGGGTGACTGCAATCATAGTGGCTTCAATATAGTGCAAGGTTGGGGGAGTAATCTGGTGATGGGGGAGGTTATTTTTAACAAGTATTGCAGTTCCACCACTAGCTCTGGCTGGGTTTTGGTTTTCTCTATAATTATAGTATGCAGTGTAGTTCGGAATATAAATTTTTTGCCCTGGTCTCAGGTGAGTTTCCTGCAATAAAATAATATCGGGGCTATGCTTATTAATAAACAGTTTGAGCTCCATAGTTTTTAGCCTGATCCCATTTGCGTTCCAGTAAGTTAAACGAAGCGCGTTCATGTTGAATTAGACAGTTGTGGTGGTACAATCTGGTGTGACAAATATTTTGAGTAGTATCTGCAGTTTATCGGCGAGAGTGTTAGCTTGTTTTAGTTCATTTGCCATGGTAAATATTTCTGGTATTTGTTTAAATAACTCTCTGATTTGAAGGATAACCTCCAGCATGGCTACGACTTCTTTTCCATCAGCATGTGCTGAGTTAAACGGTTTCCAGGTTTGATTGTTTTGATTATTTTGATTGACAGCTGGTCTGGGTTCGCTAGTGTTATTAGCTAGTGGCGCCATCTGTTGTACTTGGTCATTAGGAAAGAGTTGCGCGAAACTTAGGTTTGATTTGATGATGGATTGATTGGCAGAGAAACTTCTAGGTGCGGTATTTAGGTTCTGGGTTCTATTAGTTTTTTGATTGAGTTTTGGGTATGCGGGGCATCCTTTATAAGCAGCAATATGCCCTACTCCATTACAGTTTATGTACGTTGGATTTTCAGTTCTTTCCTTGATCGTGCTGTACCTCGTTTCGTTGTCCTTGTTGCATTTAATGCAACGAGGTTTCATGCCACAATTTATTGCTGTGTGTCCAAACCCGTTGCATCTGTAGCACTGTGCTACAGAGTTTCTTCCCCTATACTCCTCGACCGTAACTTTGAGGTATCTTAATTTATCTACCTTGTATATGTCTTGTACATTTGCAGTACGTTTCAGCTCTACTAGATAAAGTGGGAGCGGTATCCTAGTGCGTGCCTGTGTCATTCTAGTGATTTTACTAACTGCAAAGCCTAAACTCTCGAGTTGTTCGTGGATGTCTTCAGTCATATGTTGTACATGAAGACCCTTAATCACCACTTTGATCGGTCGAATTTCTTTTGCTGGGATCACGTAGAATTCAAAATTGTTAACCCGACAACATTTTTGTATGTTTCTGTGGTTATCAAATGTATCTGTAAAGATTTTAATAAAACCGTTGCCTAATTTTGCTTCAGTTACTGTCGCTGATTTTTCTATTGTTTGTATGATTTTATCATAGTCCTTAACAAATTTAAGCATTATCGGTGGGAGTTTTATGTTCTGTTCTATTTCATTATTATTGGGGGTGTCATTTTCACATGATTTAGCTAATTCTTGATATTTATTTTGTGTCTTAATAGGGGATGATTTTACAATTACTGGAGTATTTTTAGCTACTTTTCTTCTCTGGGCAGTTTGAAAATTTTCATTCAGTAATGGGTAATTTTCCTTTATGTGCAAGCTACAGTTCTCGGGGCTTTCACATGCATAGATAGAGAATAACGAACCTCTCAGGTGCTCCACATTTTCTAGCCTGGATTGGAGCTCATTTCTGGTAGTCCTGTAGAGGTGATGGTTACTCAAGGTTGTCTCGTCATGTTCACAACTCTCCTCAATTGCCCTAATTTTGCCCTTGCAATTATCGAGTTCTAATTCTGCGATAGTGAGTTCTAATTTATAGGTTTTCCTAAGTTCACAATTATGGCATGAAGTATTTCCTACATTCTCATCAATTAGCATCCCGTCCTCCACGCATAAGCGCTTCGACGGTTCATTCTCATCATCGGACATGCCGTAGCAGCGGTCCACAAAAAATCAATCTACGGTTTCGAAGGCGAGATAAGCACGTATAAAACACGTCTTACCTCTATCACGAATGAATCTCGAATGTCTGCGCAAAAATTTTTTTTGACTGACAGTTGGAGTGCCCGCGTCGTCAGACGCTACCTCCTATAATGGCGGCAGGTAGACGAAAACTAAACATTGCTTCAGGTGACTGGCATGGACTGTCGTCTCTCATGGTTACATCTAGACTGAAGCGCTCTGCGGAGCTGAGCGGGGACTCCCAAGGGGGAGGTGGGTGGTGGAGCTTGAAGGGCCAATCAGGAACCAGCATCATCGGGGAAGGTGAGGGTGTTCGCTGCGGAGTGATTCGAGTGTTGGCTTCCGAATGGAAAGGTTACACGAGAAAGAAGCTCCGTCATCGACGGAAAAGAAGAAGAAGAATAGACGGAAAAATGCAGCTCCCAGGCAGCTTTCTGGAACGAGTCCTTTTCAGGGCCTTCCGGAAAGCAGCAGTGAGGAATCTTCTAGTGAAAAGATGGAGGTTCCGGGGGAACCAGAACCAGAACCAGTAGCAGCTGTGACCACCCCCCAGCAAGACCGGGGAGAAGAGAAGAAAGAAGAAGAAAAGAAAGGGTCGGACACAATGAGACCGGTGTCCCCCTCCTCAATTACCATCACGGAGGAGTACATCTTCACCCACCACCTGGCCATTATTCAAGCAATCGCCACAAGAAATACAATGGGAAGCTGGGCGGCTGCATTGAGATGCCACAATGATGAAACGGAGGAGCGGCGGCAGGTTCTGAAAGAGATCTCACAGGTGAGCTCTATTTTAAATAAAATGTTAAGCGAACTAGGGATTCCCCTATTTAAACTACCTGCCACCATTAAGGAGGTGAATGAAATAGTTACTAAATTTAAAAAAAGCAAAGAGGCTAGTACAACCTCTAATGAAGTCACCAACAAAAAGCAGTCACCTAAAAAGCGATTAAATGTTGATGTTTTAAATAGGAAATATGTAGAAAATAATTCCAATAATGAAGTAAAAACTAGCGCTAAAAAGCGCACAGTAGATGAAGATGGTTTTTCAGCCCCTTCGGCCCATTTGATAAGGAAGGTTAAAAACCTAAAAATTGATACCAATAATAGTTTAAAAATCTCAACCAAACCTGAAGGAATAGAAGAGGTTGTACTAGACGACGAGGTCGATGCTGAGGCAGCGCCTGCACAACCCAAACGAAGGAGAATACCGCCCTTCTTCGTTACCCCTAGAGCAGATTT
>JAPMOQ010046398.1:2292-12407 GCA_026543055.1 Argiope trifasciata
ATATATATATATATATATATATATATATATATATATATGTAGGAATTGGGTGGGACAGAATGCCCATCCAACCACATTTAGTTCAGTGTCTAGGGTCACTGAATGAAAAAAAAAGAAGCTTTTGAACATGAAAGAAATTTATTAATTTATTTACAGTAAAGAAAAAGACATTTACAATTACGACAGGACTATTTACAACAGAGAAAAAAAAGAAAGGAATTACTTATAGATGCCACCAAGAATTGTTTCATGACGTTTCGTTTTTTAAAGATACATGATCGGAACGACACCCTCTCCGGCCCCTGTCTGGTGAGCGAATGCGACCCTCTCTGGTCCACGTCTGGCGAGCGAATGCGCAGTTCGCTTTTTCTCGAATTCTTACGTCACGCGGTTTGGACTATGGTTCAGCCATATCTAGTGATACCCGTAGCGATATCTATCTAATTGGAAAAAATATTTAACAGCAGAACTAAATATTTAACAGCAATGGCAGCTGATTAAATCTCTACAACTCGGCCAATCCTGATAGAACGATGACCTCATCGTTATTTACATACTGGCATTCAAGACTGATATTAAATCAAACTCGGCCAAACTGTTACAAAAAACAACAAATCTAAAATTCACTTTAAGTATATCGATTGTTAAGAGAAAGGTACATAATATTAGCAGTGATAATTTGCTTATTACATCACTGGAAAAAACATAGAAAACATAAATGCAACAATTTAAAAGTTCTTTACAATATGAAAATATAATACACGGAGCATGAAACAATGTGTATAATCATTGAATTAAAATTGTTAGAATATTAAAATATACATAAAAATAAAATATATAGCACAATAAAATGGTTAATTAACTATCGTGCTGATTGCGTTTTATTCAGCCTGGTGAATAAAATTTCATCATATCAGCAGATGATGTGGTCATATGAGGACCTTCATGATCACCTACTTTCTCAACATCATACCGATCTCTCTTTTTTACTTTGACAATTTTATATGATCCTAAAAACCTAGGTCTTAACTTAAGTCCAGTTCCGAATTGAGTTCGTTGAATAGCTACCAAATCCCCTTTCTGATATACTGGGGCTTTCTTGCGCTTTCTGCCGTAGTTCTTCTTTTCGGCCTGTATATTCTGAATGTTTGCTTTTGCGTCTTCAGTAGCAGTAGATTTGACCGGATATAGTTTTCTATTTTCGCCTTCTTGCAGTAAAATGGTTCGATGCCCATGTTGACTTGCGTTCGTATGTAATTATGTTTTTCCTCCTTGTTTCAGCCATTCGTCGATTTGTTTATTCACTTCTTGCTTCTCAGGAAATGAGAAATGAATGCAGGTTGGTTGACTGGAATGTCGTTCTTTAAAGTTATGCTAATGGGTGCATCCGTAGCTTCAGTTTTTTCTGGCTTGTGACTGGAAATTAGCTCCGATAATTCTTTTCTTACTTCGGGATTAGAAATGTGCTCCATTTCGATTTCGTCTTGTGGTCTTGCCTCGTATAGCTGCGCATGCATGGAATATATTTTTGCATCTTTTCTTTTCCGAAATTTGTCGCCTTCTTTGGTGAAGTGAAGTGAGGCTTGTTCTAAAATGTCAGATCCAATAACTGCCTGAAAATCTAAATATGAAGTAGGTACCACATGCCATGTCAGAGAATATTTTGGTCCATCTAATTCGATATCTTGCTGAAATGATCCTTTTGTTTTGACTTGTGACTTTCCCAAACCAGATATTGTAATCGTTTCTCTTAAAAGTTCTGAAGGCTTGATGATTTGTTCGCTGATATCTTCTCGAAGGTGTGTTACTGAACTACCAGTGTCGATTAATGCGTCGATAGTTTTGTTTCTTAAAGCTAATCTTCTTGTTCTCATTTCCTCTCGTGAAATTTCGGAGCAAGTTTGTACAAAAGGTGCTGAAGCCTTGCTATTTTTCGTAGTTTTTGGTCGTTGTGGACAATCTACACCGTAATGTCCTGGTTTCTGGCAGCAACAACATTTTACAGGTCTCCATCGTTTATTTTCTTCGACGTGTGCGTTTCTATTTAGCTGCAAAGGTTTCTTCTCGGACTTATTCTTTTTCGTATTGTTGGATCGTCGTGGACATTCTACGCCATAATGTCCTAGTGTCTGGCAGTAACAACAATTCACAGGTCTAAATGGATTATTTACCTTGACATATGAGATTCTGTTTGGTTCTAAGGGTCTCTTCTGGAACTTGTTATTTCTATCTTGGAAATTCGCTGATTTTCGTGGCTGATTCAGAAATTTATTTGCTTCTCTATTTTCTTCTTCCCTTCTCAAGAATGGATCTGATGATTTTGGTCTCAATGTCCTCCTGACATCGTCATATCGCTCGAATTTTTCTGCCAAATCAGTAGCTGAAGTTATGGATGACCACTCATCAAGAAAGTGATTCTGAAACTCTTGTGGTGCCTTCCGTTTCATCTGGTCCGCAATGATAAGTTCACGTAATTTTTGGTAGGTGTCTATTTTTAGACCTGTTACCCATCCATCAAAGTAAGTCTGCAATTCGTGATAGAAATCTTGCCATGTTTTCTCAGGAGCTTTTTGATGTGAAACAAATAATTGTCGCAGTTTCTCCGGGGACAACTTGAATCGCTGTAACAGTAGATTCTTCACATGGTCGTAATCGTTCGATTTTTCCTCAGGCTCTCGAGCAATTAAATGAGCAACTTCCAGAGGAATTAATCCTAGTAGCTTCTGGATCCATCGAGTTTTCGGTAATAACGCTAAATTGGCATGATACTCAAATAATGTTAAATTTACACTTATGTCATCTTTCATGTTGAATCGGTGAAACATCTCTTGCGAAGTCTTACTAGTCACTGAAATATCTGCGGAGTTTTCATGACCAACATTTATTTGAGCTTGGATTTTCAGCTTTTCAAGTTCGTGTTCACGTTCCTCTTTCCGGAATTCACGTTCCTCTTTCCGCAATCGCTCTTTTCTTTCTTCTTCCTCCATCCGCAATCGCTCTTTTCTTTCTTCTTCCTCCATCCGCAATCGCTCGTTTTGTTTTTCTGCTTCTGCTAGATGTCTGTCCTCAATGATACACTCTAACATCACTCTGGCATCTTCCTCATCGAAATCATTGCTTTTTAAAATCAGATCTTTATTTTTGGGTTTCGTCATGTCTGCTTCAACAGTTACGCCGAATTGATTCGCGAGAGCAATTAAATCTTCTTTTTTGCCTTTTAGTAAGAAAGACATTTTGAAAGAAAAAAGGGGCTTGGTGCCAATCTAAGAACTGTATTAATTTTGAAATTTATTCAAAATCCTCTATACTTTAGCGTCTTTAAATAAAAGTAAAATTAAATTAGTTTTGCTTTAAACTTGAAATTAAAAATTAATCTTTGGGTAATTTAAAACTAATTAATTAAAACCAGATCTTAAAATGCGCAAAATATTTTTACACAACTGAATGAAAGATTGAAAAAATAACACTTAAAAACTTTCAAAATAATGCTTGGCAATAAATATACTGTAAAGCAGTGATTCTCAACCTGTGGGGCGCGCCCTCCTAGGGGGGCGCGAGCACACTAATGGGGGGGCGCAAGCATATCCAAGAGAAAATATTATTTAAAAAAATTGATTAAGTGACCGAAAAGAAAGAACAAACACAAACATACAAAGCAAAATACATTTCGACATATTTAACAATTAACTTATTAAATTAAAACAACTTACTAAATTAAAAACAAATTTAATAATTATTAGTGACTTCCTTGTCCTGTCTTGCAGAGCAAAGTTTTTCGAAGGAGGGTTTAATATTAGAAATATACAATCTCAATTCTTTTTCTATATTTAGCTGAGATCTATATTTTGTCTTCAAAGAAGCCACCGCAGAAAATCCAGTTTCACAAAGGTAAGATGTTGAAAATGGTAGTAGAATGTGAAATTCCCTTGTTTTTAGCGCAGAAAACTCATCATCCACTCCTGCCCAAAATTCAAAGAGCGATTTATTAAAAAATTGTCTTTTGGTTTCGCCACTTCCCGTAAAGTTTATAAAGGTTTCTTCCTCTTCAGTTGAGAGTCCTTCGGGAGTATTTTGAAATGGATCCCTCACCCACTTGTAACTTGATATCAGTTTGTCTTCAGCAAGAAATTACTTTTTAAAATTCTTTGCTAGCATTGCTAAATGATTTTGAATGGTTACAGAAACAACTTTTACATGTTGTTCTTCAGCCTTGTAAATTTTAATACAATCGTTCAAATTTGCAAACATTGTTAAATTTTCTTGCTTTAAATTTCTGCTCCACAATTCCAATTTCCTAAAAAAAGCATTAACTTTATCACTCGTATCCAATATATATGTATTTGCTCCTTGCATTTGAAGTCTCAAGTTATTTAATTTCTCGAATATTTCGACCATGTAGCTCAATTTCATCACAAATAAACTATCGCGAAAATTCTCAGCTTCCGGTCTGTTTTCCTCTTCTAGGTAAACGGCGATTTCTTCTCTTATTTCGTAAACACGTTGCGAAAATTTTCCTCGAGATATCCATCTTGCCTCGCAATAAATATTAACGCTGAATGTACTACACCCATGTCTTTATAAAGTGCGGAAAAGATTCTTGATTTCAGGGGTCTCATTTTTATATAATTTACTAGGGTTACAACCGTAGTTAACACAATATTCAAACCAGGACTCATTTCTTTGGAAGCCAAAGCTTCTCTGTGGATCATGCAATGTGTTCAGACGCACTGTGGCGATTTTTGTTTAACAGATGCTTGAATACTTTGGGATCTTCCGGACATAGAACGAGCACCATCGGTGCATATTCCGACGAAATTTTTACATTCTGTTTGCCTCGTTCATAAAATCATTTAAGATAGCAAATAATGCGAGTGCTGTTGCTTTGAGTTCTATTGGTTTGCAGAAAAGTAATTCTCTACTACTGACAAATCATCACAAAATCTAACATTGGCAATGAAATAAGAATCTTTATCTGTTGCCTCATCAAGTTGTATTGAAAATAATTTGTCACGTAACTTCGACAAAAAGCTGACACTTTACATCTTCAGCTATATCAGCAATTCGACGGGCAACAGTATCATTTGAAAGAGGTATAGACTGCAATCTTTTTGCAAAATTATCTCCAAACATAATTTCTACCATCTCAATTGCGGCTGGCAAAATAAGCTCTGCATCAATGGTGTGAGGCTTTTTACATCTGGCTATTTTATATGAACTTTGTAAGAGGCAATTTAAGATTTTTCATTCACAAAGTTTTTTTAAACAATGATTTTTTCTTTTCATATGATTTTAATTTTAATTCGAAGAATTATCTGGGTCTGTTTACGTACTCACTATGAAGCGTTTTCAAATGTCGTTTAAGTTTATTAGATTTCATGCTGTCTGCCGCCAACATTTTTGAGCAAATGATACACAGGGGCCTTTCTTCTTCATTTACTTCAGTACTAGCGAACCCAAATTTAAGTATTCTTGAGAATATTTTCTTGATTTTATTTTCGGAACCACTTTCGTCTGTGTACTTGTTGATGCTTGTATATCGTCTAATGCTCGCTTACGCCCGCTTAAAAATTTATCCATGATTTTGCAAAAGTCTGCTGCCGTGAATATTTAATGCGGTGAATTGCAATTACACCAAAATATATGTAACATACACATTCAGAATAAATTCAATAGCGATAGAAGGATCGTATCGAATGAGATTGTCTGGAATTAAAATTGGTGTCATAGAACTTTCTCCTTCTCCCTATGAGAACACATTTGTTCACATCTGTCTGCTCATGCTCCTTACTTTAACTTTTAAGCTGACCAAACAAATTCCAGACAAATCGAAACTTCTCGCGAAACCGTGAGGATTCCCGACATGGCTGGAAGCAAGAGCAATAAAAAGGCATAGGATTCTTGTTTTTTCAATGCTGAGGATCGGTGTTGCAAAATGTCAATAAATTTCCGTATTCTTGGTGATTTGTAAAGTTTAAAATTAAGGTTGTAGTGTAGGTTCAGTGCCAAAATACTCAAAATACACTATTATTGTATACATTTTATTGTATGTGATGGGGAGGGGGGGGGCGCGAGGAAAATTATGATTGAAAATTGGGTCGTGAATACTAAAAGGTTGAGAAACACTGCTGTAAAGTAAGAAAACCCAAAATTACATCAAAAATACTGTATGAATTTTAACAATAAACAAAGTAAATTATCTTCAGTATTAATATATAAAAGTATTTGTACCATTAGAGTTCCCTAATATAAAATGCTATTAAAATGAATAGTAAATAAAATACTTTATTAGAAAACCATGAGTAACTTTCAGCAATGGAAAAAATATATATATTCAAAATAACTTTATGCGTTTATTTTTTTTTTCAGATGTAAGCTTCGCATGAAAAAAAAATTAAATTCTAAATATTTCAATTGTTAATTTGAAGTATATATGCACAATTAGTAAAAAAAAATACAGCAAACAAATGCTATTAAATTTGAGTTAAATATTGAAGACGTATTATCCTTATAAAAAAACTTCGTAAAAATAACGTTCATAGATTTGAAAATAAAAGTGCACACTTTGTACGATCAAAAGATGGGATATGCTGAGTCATAACTCTTAAAAGAAAATAAATCAGAACAGTTTTTCGTAGCACGAAAAGAAAAAAGAAAAAATATATATACATTCAATACTTGTTATGACTCATCGCTTAGGAGCGGTTGATATTAAGACTACTTTGGCGCGTCGTCTCAAGGTCATATTAAATTCTATAAGAAAGGTTACTGCGTTTTAGTTTCGGTTCGTAAAGTTACGGAACAAGAAATATCTGAAGTATAATAAATCAGTTTGTACTTAAATAAAATACATAAATATAACAATTTGAAAATCACTATTTAGATTATTTAAAAAAAAAGAAATATTATTACGCACTTTTGATGATAGAAATTAAATATCAAATTAACATATATCTTTCAATATAAAATATAACAACTTGAAATGCTAAGAAAAGAAAAGTAACTTACAGATTATCAAATATGAAATAGTATTAAAATTTTTACAGACGGCGAAATATCTTGGAGTTTTCACACGTGCAGGAATGTTTTATTTCAATGAATCAAATCCTGTTGAATGCTGTTGAAGATGAACAAAACAAAACGAAACTGTACATATCTTATGGCGCTTGTCTGGGATCGAAGAGAACAATCAAAACAAAACTGATGAAATTAACACACACTTTCTTCGATAGATTTGAATACGGATTTTTGCAGAAGATTATTAAATGATAAATTGTACTCAGTACAGGGGTCGACGTCCTGTAAGAGTTTGCATTCTAACACTGGAAATATTTGAAGAGGCCAAATGATGATTTATTTCGAGGAGTGGACATAAGGACGACACATTTCCGAATCTGCAGAGGCGGGGAAATTTTCTGGCGATCGTTGAGACGACTTTACTTGTTTTTCATTTCTTCGTAGGAGCGCAATGATGAACGATTCTTAGGATGGGAAAATTTACTGTGTCAGTATGACACAAATCAAAATTCTTTTTCGTTGAAAGAGGGTCATTCGTCCGATCAATTTAATGTTTATGACGTATAAAATACTAAAAGCTGCTTTTAAGAAAAGAAAACTAAAAAGTCTAGCCCGGAAAAGAAATTAATTAAATTTCAAATTCAGATCCCGGGGCCGTGCCCACAAGTTTGTAGGAATTGGGTGAGACAGAATGCCCATCCAACCACATTTAGTTCAGTGTCTAGGGTCACTGAATGAAAAAAAAGAAGCTTTTGAACTTGAAAGAAATTTATTTACAGTAAAGAAAAAGACATTTACAATTACGACAGGACTATTTACAACAGAGAAAAAAAAGAAAGGAATTACTTATAGATGACACCAAGAGTTGTTTCATGACGTTTCGTTTTTTAAAGATACATGATCGGAACGACACCCTCTCCGGCCCCTGTCTGGTGAGCGAATGCGACCCTCTCTGGTCCACGTCTGGCGAGCGAATGCGCAGTTCGCTTTTTCTCGAATTCTTACGTCACGCGGTTTGGACTATGGTTCAGCCATATCTAGTGATACCCGTAGCGATATCTATCTAATTGGAAAAAATATTTAACAGCAGAACTAAATATTTAACAGCAATGGCAGCTGATTAAATCTCTACAACTCGGCCAATCCTGATAGAACGATGACCTCATCGTTATTTACATACTGGCATTCAAGACTGATATTAAATCAAACTCGGCCAAACTGTTACAAAAAACAACAAATCTAAAATTCACTTTAAGTATATCGATTGTTAAGAGAAAGGTACATAATATTAGCAGTGATAATTTGCTTATTACATCACTGGAAAAAACATAGAAAACATAAATGCAACAATTTAAAAGTTCTTTACAATATGAAAATATAATACACGGAGCATGAAACAATGTGTATAATCATTGAATTAAAATTGTTAGAATATTAAAATATACATAAAATGAAATATATAACACAATAAAATAGTTAATTAACTATCGTGCTGATTGCGTTTTATTCAGCCTGGTGAATAAAATTTCATCATATCAGCAGATGATGTGGTCATATGAGGACCTTCATGATCACCTACTTTCTCAACATCATACCGATCTCTCTTTTTTACTTTGACAATTTTATATGATCCTAAAAACCTAGGTCTTAACTTAAGTCCAGTTCCGAATTGAGTTCGTTGAATAGCTACCAAATCCCCTTTCTGATATACTGGGGCTTTCTTGCGCTTTCTGCCGTAGTTCTTCTTTTCGGCCTGTATATTCTGAATGTTTGCTTTTGCGTCTTCAGTAGCAGTAGATTTGACCGGATATAGTTTTCTATTTTCGCCTTCTTGCAGTAAAATGGTTCGATGCCCATGTTGACTTGCGTTCGTATGTAATTATGTTTTTCCTCCTTGTTTCAGCCATTCGTCGATTTGTTTATTCACTTCTTGCTTCTCAGGAAATGAGAAATGAATGCAGGTTGGTTGACTGGAATGTCGTTCTTTAAAGTTATGCTAATGGGTGCATCCGTAGCTTCAGTTTTTTCTGGCTTGTGACTGGAAATTAGCTCCGATAATTCTTTTCTTACTTCGGGCTTAGAAATGTGCTCCATTTCGATTTCGTCTTGTGGTCTTGCCTCGTATAGCTGCGCATGCATGGAATATATTTTTGCATCTTTTCTTTTCCGAAATTTGTCGCCTTCTTTGGTGAAGTGAAGTGAGGCTTGTTCTAAAATGTCAGATCCAATAACTGCCTGAAAATCTAAATATGAAGTAGGTACCACATGCCATGTCAGAGAATATTTTGGTCCATCTAATTCGATATCTTGCTGAAATGATCCTTTTGTTTTGACTTGTGACTTTCCCAAACCAGATATTGTAATCGTTTCTCTTAAAAGTTCTGAAGGCTTGATGATTTGTTCGCTGATATCTTCTCGAAGGTGTGTTACTGAACTACCAGTGTCGATTAATGCGTCGATAGTTTTGTTTCTTAAAGCTAATCTTCTTGTTCTCATTTCCTCTCGTGAAATTTCGGAGCAAGTTTGTACAAAAGGTGCTGAAGCCTTGCTATTTTTCGTAGTTTTTGGTCGTTGTGGACAATCTACACCGTAATGTCCTGGTTTCTGGCAGCAACAACATTTTACAGGTCTCCATCGTTTATTTTCTTCGACGTGTGCGTTTCTATTTAGCTGCAAAGGTTTCTTCTCGGACTTATTCTTTTTCGTATTGTTGGATCGTCGTGGACATTCTACGCCATAATGTCCTAGTGTCTGGCAGTAACAACAATTCACAGGTCTAAATGGATTATTTACCTTGACATATGAGATTCTGTTTGGTTCTAAGGGTCTCTTCTGGAACTTGTTATTTCTATCTTGGAAATTCGCTGATTTTCGTGGCTGATTCAGAAATTTATTTGCTTCTCTATTTTCTTCTTCCCTTCTCAAGAATGGATCTGATGATTTTGGTCTCAATGTCCTCCTGACATCGTCATATCGCTCGAATTTTTCTGCCAAATCAGTAGCTGAAGTTATGGATGACCACTCATCAAGAAAGTGATTCTGAAACTCTTGTGGTGCCTTCCGTTTCATCTGGTCCGCAATGATAAGTTCACGTAATTTTT
>JAPMOQ010046398.1:22407-48411 GCA_026543055.1 Argiope trifasciata
TGTTGGAATCATGAAATATAAATGAGACAAATTATTGATACCTCTTACGATCTTATTTCTTCCAGACTTCACTTTCAGTGCTAGCAACTTGAGGCCTCTTTATCTACTTGATTTTAGCTGTCCTTTCCTGGTATAACCGCTTTTGTAACATGTCTGACTTCCAGCTATCATTTTGAGTACGATTAAACTCAATTGGCAAGTTGATGGTGTTTCTTTTTATCAGGCGCGGAAGTCCATTAGGACCATCATTCCAAATTGACTGAACTAATAAGAAATGAAACAAAATAAAGTAAAAAAGTCTTGTATAACTTAGCAAGGGCGAATATTCTGTAAATGCGTGTAATTTCACGAATATAAATTATTCGTACTAGATATTTTTATGGGTCATAGTTTATTGGCAGACATATTTCTTTTATAACTTTGTCTATTTCATAAAAGCAAAACTTTGGAATTTAAATATATATTTTAAGGAGAAAATAGTTGTTTAAATGAATATTGGCAAGGGACATCTGAGGTTTGTAGTGATAATTAAAATATATTTTGCATTATTTCGGTTGCATTTTGTTAAAATAACTGTCTATGTTCTTATTGTAAATAAAATGAGGATTTTATTTCATAACTCCGACTTTAATATTTCTTTAAATGAACGATGTCTTATCATTAATATAGAAAAAAATTATTTAAAATCGAATTATGCTTTTAAGCAAAATGAAAAAAATCTTCTGTTTTTTTTTAAATCAAGAAAATGGGGGAGAGGGGAAGAATGTTATGTATCATGAATATTCATAAATTCCTCTAAATTTTGAAGCCAGGGGACCTCAAGTGAAATATGCTTTGTAGAGAATTTAATTTGTTTCCCATTTGTACAAGAACTCTCCAAATATATGTTACATTTTCATGATGAAAGCTCATAATTTAATTAAACATAATAGGTACTTCTACTACAACTGTCAATATTTGGTTTTTTATTAATGAAATAATGTTAAGAGAATCAATTTCCTCTTTAAATATTTTTAAGTGCATTTCTACAATTATTCCATATTACTTTATATTACAATTTTAATTTATTATTTAATCCTTAATATTAATTCGATTGAATACCAATTAATTAAAGATTATCCCATATTACTTTATATTACAATTGTAATTTATTATTTAATCCTTAATATTAATTCAATTGAATATCAATTAATTAAAGATTGATAAAGCTGGATCTTCAAAGACTTTTCAACAATGTCTAGAAGGCTATTGATTAGAAAAATATTGTAGCAGGGAAAAAAGAAAGTGTTCTATTCATAAAGAACACTGAGCTGGATTTTCTCCTTGCATATTTTTTTCAATATCATTTGCGTAAAAGTTCTTTAATTCCAAATAATAATAATAATAATAATGTGCATCGATGTTTTTTATTTTGCTTTTCTCGGCAACTCAAGAGAAATGGCTTCATCAGATTGTGTCAAAGATTATTGACATTTAGGTAGCATGTTGCACAATAATGTGCGATTTTATACTATTCAATGTTCTACAACTTAATACAGCATTGCAGATATGTATACAATACAAGGGGTGATCGAAAAAAAATTACAAGCAGTTCTACTCCGAGAGTAGAAATTGTGGATGGGAATATTGTTACCCAAAATGGAGACATATCTCATTAAATGTCTAAACTGGCAGTTCGAGTATATAGTGTTAAATACTTAGACCTGAAATGATGACAGTAGTGGCATCACGTCTAGAGAAGTGATCTGGCACAGAGGTGCGAGCCTGATATATTTCTATAGGTCAAGAATGCGTCCCCATCTTACATTCCTAAACAAATCGTTGAAGTGAACGGGATGAGAAGCAATGAGTAGACAACATGTGGCTAAATGGTGGTGTTTTCTTGTGACTGGTAGAGAGATTGCTGGGAAGGTTTAGATGGAATATCTCGAGTCTTCTCCTATACAGGCTCCTTCTCGGCATTAAATAAACACTTATCTGAAACAAAGTTCATATCAGACGATGATGTTCAAAAAGGTACCAAGAACTGGATCAGTATTCGAATAGCTAGTTAATAGTTGCTAGTTATTAAGATTCGTTAAGTAAAATGGCCCAGTGGTGTGAAAAATGACTCAACAGGTTTGGTGATTACGTTGAGAAGGGGCCACCACATATGTCTTTTAATTACATTTGTATCTTATGTCTATTTTTAAAACAAAGTTTTTCCTTTGACTTGTAAGTGTTTTTGAATCATCTCTGTTTTACTATATATGTGTGCTCATGTAATATAACAAAGATAATTTTTCATGTTGCTTTTAAAACATCAGATTATTTGAGCTCTAAAAACTATCACGTGATTGACCTGATATTTCACCTTCAAAATTACAAAGGAAAAAAACACAGACTTAGAAATTTAAACTCAGGATTTGAGAGAATAATGTACACTTTTCTTGCGAAAGGGAAATAATATAAAGAAGTATGAGATGAATGACATAAGCTTCCATCCGTGAAATACCTATTATAATAGTTATTAACCTATCAAGAAAGCAGCTGTATTGAAATTGAATGATCATGTAAAAATATTTTATTTTATAACGCGATAATAAACTGTATTAAATTAAAAAAATTATTAAAATCTAATAATCTTCCCTAATAACTTTGTAGTTTACCTTTATTTTTTTTTGAAGTTGATTTATTTTGCCACATTGATATTGATTGATATTGCAATACTGATTTTTTTTATTCTCACATTTTTAATGTTAGTAAAATTCTTAAATGTATGAATATTATACGCCTAAGGTGAATAAAACTCTATTGAGTAAGAGTACTACAGTACAATGCTCGAAGTATCTAAATAATTACTTTTTAAAATATATCTTAATAAATGTCATGGAATTCTCAGTGGGAGTGGCCTGTCCAAGACATTCTTTCATGTTCTTCTTATTGTGCTTTTTTTTTACCGCAAGCCATTCTTGTATGATTTCCTATAAATCTATGTGTTATTAACCTAAAGACATTTACAAACATAAGTTGCAAAAGAACAAATTAACGTTGGATCTTTGGTGATTTTCTAATCAACTGATATTTGAGATGCATTTAATATACAAAAACTTGAAGAATAATTTTTAACATCTATTATATTTATTATCACCGAAATTTGAGATAAGTATACATTTGTAATTACAAAATCACAGGCCTTTTTTCTTTATATTTCGCCTTAGAATTATTGCATTTATATGCTTATGAAAGAGCATACCCTCTGACGCTTAACATTTTCTGGAAATTTGTTATTAATTTACTACGTAATTACAATTTCGAAGTTGAATTTGTACATCAAATATTATTCACAAGTTATCTTAGCTTTATAGTTTCCGTGCTAGCCTATATTCGGCTAACTAAGCACACAGAATTCCTCTAAATTAGTTTCGCACAAAATTTGAAGGATACCTATAAATTTGCTATAAATAAAGCATATCAAACTTATTTTTTTTTTTAATTAAAGCAATTTTCATCCGTCTTGTTCCTAGATGGACATTCATAGAATATAAATAATTCCAGAAATTTGTTTTTCATATTCAAGCATTTTAAAACTGACTAGTTTCGCCAATATCTCGAGTATGAAATTTTGACATTTACATCGCTATTTGTTTGCTGTCTATAAAAAAAAAAAGAGGAAAAAAAGATAATAATAGAAAATTATATCTAACTCTCTCTATTCGCTTCTTAAATTGATTTCTTCGTTTTTGAGGATTAATCTTCAAATAGTGAATGAAAAAATTTCACAATGGAATGTCTTCAAATAAATCGTTCCTACATCTTTTGACTTGCATAACAATTGAATTTTTTGCTCACAATTACGATATTATGGAAAATTTTCTTGCATAATAAATGCTATTTTATTTTCATCATCAATAATTTCATTACTAAGAATATAATCTTCTATATTTCTCCTCTGTCTGTATCTGTCTATATTCTATATCTCTCTTCTTCTACAGTCTCCTCTGTCTATGAGAATTATAATTTGTAAATAAAATATTATTCCTTATTTTATTTGAAAAAGTTTGTATTTTGTTTAAATATAGCTTTAAAACAGGCAATTAAATAGGGATCGTATATATAAATTATTTAGATTCATTATTTCAAATTAGTTTAGGTATATATGTCTCCATGAACAAAGCTTTCAATCATATATGAAAAATTTGCAAGTCATTAAAATATTTAAAATGCAAAATCTAGGCAACAAAAAAATATTTTCTTACATATTTAAGAATTTTAAATTGCAATTTATATTTTAACTTTCTATTAATTTTAAATGAAATAGCTATATGGTTAAAATGAATCTACTTTGCCAGTAATTAGAATATCCCATTTGGGTTTCTTCAAAATAAATATATAAAGACAAGTAGCGGAGTTAATAGACACAAATGTTTGGTTGATTTAACAAATATACTGAAATTACAATTGACGTCTGCATAAATTTATTACATTAATTCTGGATTTTTATTATACATGATACATTAATTCAGCGTATATGTCTTCCTGAACAAAACTTTCAATCATATATGAAAAAACGTTGTAAGCAGACATTGACATACACTGTATTAATAATCAAGATTCCTCGAATCCTTAATCATTTAATCCAACACCTATTTTTTTCTTTGCAAGAGCGAAGGATTTAGAGAATAATTTCTTTCTCTTTCAGAGGAAAAAAAAAAAAAGAAAAAAAAGAAAAAGAAGCCTGCAAATGATTTCAAAAGGAAATAAGCATAAATCTGAAGAGAATGCCTGATGGGTAGAATATCAAACTCAAATAAAAAAAGAAATACTTTAAAGGCAACAAAAATATAAAATGTAGAATTAATAAAAAAAATAAAATGCATCAAAATGATAAAAAATAGACAGCCATATTTTACATTAATTTCACAGAATTGCAGTTGTTTTTTAATATTCTCTATTTTTTCATTGTGTATTTATTAATGATATGCAAAATGCTTTTATATTTCCTATTTTAATTTTGTTAAAAGTATTCTCCACTTTACACACATTATTTGAAAATATTTCATATTGCGAAATGTTTGAAAAACCTCCTTTTAAATGGTAAAGCCGCACTAAAAATAATCATTCTGAAATCAAATTCAGCTTTTACTATAAACTCTCTGAAAACCCAAATAGCGGATAATTTTTTATTGATTTTAGAGTATTTCCATAATTATCCTGTATCCCCAGGAAAGTTGATAAATTATTTGTCATTTATTCTTGTAAAATTATACTAATTACAGAAGATGATACTAAATCATCTCAATGTGTTTTATTTTTTAAACAGAACAAAATATTCATAATTGAGATAAGAGTACAATTTTGTATTAAAATGTCATACTTTCTGATAAATGAAACAACTTATAATCGATTAGTCAATACTGTATTCTTTTATCCAGTTCTTTTTTTTCCGTTAACTCTATTATTCATTTTCAATACAATGAGTTAAACATTTTTCTTATTCAAAATTTATTCGTACTATAATTTGCAGAAAAAGTACTGAATAAATGCATTAGACAGCAATTTTTTAAATGTGTTGAAACATTGATTTAACGTTTAAAAAATGATTTATTAACAAAAATGCCATTATCATTTAATATGAAGAAATTTCTATTAGTATTATTTTTAAACTTCTCTTATAATAATAACTTTCTCGTACGTGTACATAACATTCGAATTCAGGCATCCCTGAGTTCGAAAATCATTATTTTGACTTTTAATCGATCTTGCAAACATGATTACTCAAAAAAAGGTTACAATTTGATATGTGAACTTATGACTAAATTCGAAGATTTCTTTCGTGTTCTGAAATAAATTCATTTCGAGGAAGTCTGTCAGCTTGAATGCTCGTGTACAAGTCGGTTCAATACCTACAAACAGTAGAGACTTAGATAGATAAAATTTGATATCTAAATATAGTTTATAAAATGAAGATCTCGGTGAAAGTTTTTACAAATTTGGTCAAACTATTAGCTATATGGTGGTTTGTACTTTTGTATCCATAATAAAAACAATAATTAATGGAATCAATAAATCAGTGAAACTCGGTATAAACTCAAAAAGTCAATACACTACAACAACATGTCAAATCTTGGTTTCAATCAGTCAGAAAAATGTGCAAATTTTATATCCATACAAAAACACTAGATAAAAATTCTGTGTTTTCGTATTGCCAATGCCGTGAGAAGTATTGACGGACTAAAACAGGATCACCAATTTTATGCGGAAGAAAAATAAGACTTTTTTTATTGGGATGTGTTTCAAGGAAGTTTTAGAGAGATAATTCCATCTGTTTTAAATATGAATACCCTTTGATTTAAATATGAATTTTCAAAATTGCAGCGTTTAGGGAAAAACGTTTACATTGAATTCTTATTTTTAAATATGCGGGGTCATAATATTTGATAAAACCGCTAAAAATGTGTATCTTTATATTCCATATATATTTTTTACTTCGTAAATACTTTTTTCTTTCAATATCAAATTTTAGATTTCATATATCCAACGTTCAAATGAATATTTATTTATTCTTCAGTTGTAAGACACCCTTATGTGATATACTTTAAATTTCCTGTTTTCTGTATGGGTAGGTGCTATTCTTTGAACATACCAATATTTTCATAACGATATTCAGTTATTGGCCGGAAAGCTATACTGAAGTACGTATTCAAAGGGTTATTCGCTCTGCATGCACAATATCATCTTAGAGAATGAAGACTCCTATTTTTCTTGTGGAATTTGTTCTTCCCAATACAAACAGAAAACTTGAACATATGTGGTACCGGATAAAGAATATGGTATCTAAGTACTTTCATCTTGGAAACAAGAACGGTTTTTTACCTACCCATATCTTGAGTATTTGAAGATCCACCCTAGGTTGCACAAAGATCCATCCATCCTCTAGACAACAACTCATATATTAAAAAGATAAAATTAAAAAATTTCATTTCCCCCTTTGAATGTTCTTTTTTCTATAGATATGAAGTTTTTTTTCCTCCTGATAATCTGAATAAACCATTTGTCAAATTAATTGAAAAAGTAATTAATTCAGACCAGCATAATTGCTGAAAATTTGGTATTTTAATTATTTCAAAGTTAAGTTTTCTTAGATGTTTCTTCTGTTTCATTTCCCTCTCCATATATCAAGGTTCTTTGGTTTCACTCCGCCATAGGACATTCATTCTGATTGTTCTTTTTTTTTTTCAAAGCAAGAACACTCTTTTTTATTAAAAAGAAACAAATAATCTGAGATGGGATCCACATCTTTGCCTAAAAGCACTATCACAGTGCAGGAAATACGTTATAGCTGTGCTGCACCAACTGGGCTAAATTGGTTGGGCTTAGTTGGTACAGCAATGCTACAGCCAAAATTGGGCTAAAAATTAGCAATGGGATATTTTGAAAATCTTAATGATCGCCCTGATAAAAAAATGATATATAGAATTTCTTGGAAAGAATAGAAAAAAGTATTTTTATGTACAAGCATTTTGGAAGTTTATTATCAAGGCTTGTTGTATTTTTCTAACTGTTTTTCTTCAAGCTAATTTGGGGTTATTTTTACAATCGATTGTTTTCTGAGAGTTAATAGATTTCGTCATTTAATACATAAATGTAGCCCATCTGTTTAAATTGCGAACCATTTCCAAACAATAGCTACGAAAAGTCTGTTATGAATCTAATGTTTTTATTGAATTTGGAGTTCTACTCAATCCCTTAGTGTAGAACTACTACGCACATGCAAAATCAAATATCAAATTTATTGTTTAAATTACACAGTTTCTTAGTTATGGCATTTGCAGGCATGAGAAAGCACAGAGGAAAAGATGGTTAAAGATCCACTGACAAGTTTGGTTTCAAATTTCCCAAAAATGTATATTATTTATATTAAATCTGTGTGCTAAATACTACCTGCCTATCTCGTTACATTTTCTAGTTATCAAAATGACATTCTATTGCTTCCGAATAATAGGGCAAATATTCTTCTGAATAGATAGCAATGCTGCTGCAATATTTTTAAGATTGGGCGTGTCATTTAGAATATCGAGCAATATAATAGATATATCGTATAAAATTTATCGGGCAATTAAGAAATTACGAATAGTTTAAAAGTAATTCTTCGAATAATATTTTAAAAAAGTACATTATTGAAGGATACGTTGAAAACTCAAAACATCACTTTAATTTATGCTTAATCTTTTGTATTATAAGTAATTTATTGACGTTTGAAGCATTTAAAATAATCACAAAATCAATAAAATCATGATTCAGAATGAATACATCTAAATTGAAAAAAATATAACTATAAATTAACAAATATAAATCAACTCTAATTATTTGAAGTGACGATTTAAGAAATCATTGTGTTAATAACCGCTGGAAAAAAAAAAGTTTAAAACGACATTCTTAGTTCTTACGTTAATTATATACCATTTATTCTTTAAAATTCTTATTTTAAAGCACACGAATTTAGATATGATAGGAACTAGGAATTTATTTCCTGCTTATCTCTACCGTCATACCACATTATTTTCAGATTTCGATTAAAAATTTTTCTAAAAATCTTTGGGGAGTCTAAATTAGAAGTTTAATTTTAGAGAACATAACTTTTCGCCCAAATGCATCTTTTACCGTACAGTTCCATAATTGTTTTGTCCCTGCAAGATTGGAAGTGTTTATCTTTGTTACACATTAACATAATTCATTATTTATTCACATTATTACTTCCTTTGTTCCAGCCAGACGGCTTAATTTAGGAGTTATTAACATTTTATTAAAATTCTTTAACAATGAATAAAAGAGAGGATTAGTTTTTCTTGTTTAATCATGCATGCTCTAATCTGAAAACACTATTAAGGAAGCAGAATATTCTTAAACTACCATAACATTGCAAAATATGTTTGAACACATGCTTTTCAACAACAATTTTAATTATTAAATTTTCATAGGTGCTATTTCCTTGAATATGCGCCGACAACGATGAAATGGCGTGTTATTGATCGAACCAGATTATTTTGTAATGGCATCACATTCTATATCCGGGAATTCAAGTTTACTGTTAACACAGGTATCAAAATAAACTTCTGAAATAATAAACTGAGATAATTAAGGAATCGATTGAAATTATAGGACCATAACTGATATAATCGTTGCTTTAGATAAAGGGAAGTATTTTGTATTGTGAGAATAAAATGATGGAATGATACATTAATTATCAAAACATTTAGTTTTCTACAAGAGTGTTCAGCCATTGTGATAATATATAAAATTATTGAAATATGCACTTTTGTTCCAGTTTTGTTGTGATCTGTAATTTGAGACCGTATGAAGAAATCAGTCGATCTATAAGCTGACATACTCGAATAGTTTGGGTAGAATAAATAATTGTGTATTAACCAAACATGAAGAGAATACGTTTCAAATTTTCTATAATTCCAAAAACGACTTGATTATATATTGCAGAAGATATAATTAATTCTATTTAAAACCATGTTTCATATTCATTTAACAATGGTTTTGCATACAATCGTGCGCATACAATGTACTCATCACTCTCATATCGGCATTTATATTGTCTTCAATATTAACATCATCATCATCATTAGATAAATATTATATAATTAAAAATCCGACAAATACCTCTGATTACCGACTGATATGAAGTTATTTCATAAAAATCCAAAATCAATATCTAGTATCGACAATGACATTCAGGACTCCTCAGATTTCATAAGAAGATTTCATTAAGTAATGTCCGAATAGAAGGCCCTAAATACGGTTTAAATGTTATTTTCCTTATTGAATACTTTATCATACTTCATTGATAGGAAACTATGTCCTAATTTATAGTGAGAAGCTGCACTGAATTCACTATTCTATAATGTAATATAAATTCGTCAGTTTCAATAAAAGTATCTGGCTTATCTAAAATATTTATTAATGTATTAAGATGAAATAACATCTATGTATATAAAAAAATAGATTTTTCCTATTTGAAATATTTTTTCAGATATGAAAATGCTTTGGGTAAGACAAATTTTAAAGAATATGTAATATGAATAAATCAGAATCTATCTGACTTAGGCTTTCAGTATGCAAAATTATTAATAAATTTTTAAATAACATACCGCCATTCTGCGCCCTCGGTTATTATAATACTGAGTTATCTAAGTAGTTGGATGAGCACATTAAAGAATTGAAAAAAGAAGAAAGAAAATTCAAACAATTTACAAGATCTCAACAAAGAATATCATTGCTGTCACATCATGAACATATATATTTAATTTTTTAGCATAGTAATAATTAAATGAAGGAAACTAAAGTATATTAAAACAAATGGTGGTATTTTTCATTTATTCCTACATCCTTATGTTTGGAATTTATTCTACTATCAATTGTGACTTCCTTTGCAAGCGTTTCGGAATACTTGCTGGCACACCAGGAGTTTTTACATAGTGAATCAAAATGAATAAATAAATAAAGGTTGAACTTAGAAAGAATAAGCAACCTCTTCGCATTTTTGAAACTGTTATCTGTGGATAAACTATATAGAGACAACTAAAGGAGAAGAAAAAAAATGTTGAAAGTTGTTAACTGACATTGTAAATGCTTTAGTAATTAAATTTGTGAACTACTAGATATGGAGAATGACACCCGCTTTTATTTCACATGAGCGAATCATCTCTTACCGCAATTAACCATTTTTCCTGACACAATTTAAAAATAAACAATTCTTATTTTGAGTACTCAGAGTTGTGGGGCTACTTTTAGCGGTTTTATGCAAAAGGTACTTAATAAGCATAATTACTTTTTCTCAACCGCAACCCACCATAACCAGTTTTGCAGTGCGTGGATTAACGTAACTTAACACGATTTTCGTCAGTAAATTCACCAACATCTTAAGGTAACCGACTACATTAGAAGGAAAAATTTTGGTTTTTTAAAAATGGTGAAATACTACACAAAATGGTAACGCAACAATCCTATTTTTCTTTGTACACAAGTTATATAATAAAATGATGAATGAAATGAACCAACATCTAAGAAAACTTTTGAGATGCAAAGAAGTGACGGGTAAAAATATACGTATATATGCATTTTTTCCATCCATTCGCAACTTCATTTTTCTAAAAACACCTATAAATGATAAAGTTTTTCATCAACACTAAAACTTTTATTTCATTTCATTGCCCATATTATTTAAAACACACTCTGAAATTTGCATGTAAATATCTCTATTAGTCTTTGAGATATCGTGTTAATGGTGGATAATTTTTATGAAAATTAAAATGGAAGTGAAAGACAAATTTTAAATGAAAAATAAATTTTACTTAAAATTCCTCTGAATAATAGGTTAGACCTTCCTTTTCTAAGAAAAAACAAACTGTTTTGGAAAGAGCAAAGTCTGGATTACAAGAAATAACACTTTTTAAAAAAATTGCCAATGTGGTCGAATACCAGCGTTTTCAACGTAGTCGGATACCTTAAACAAGTTTTAACTTTGAATAAAATATTGATCATTTTATAATCGTTTTGTTGTGAGCAATACATATACTCTCTAATCAAATTTATACGCATTTATTATTCTGGAACAATCACTATATTTTCTTTCCTGGGGAACTTAACGAATTAGTTTAATAACTTTTCCTGCTCATATATGCTGAGTGTAAATTTTAATATTATAGATGAAAGAAGGCCATCCCAATAGATATTACCTTGGTAAGCAAGATATCTCACACATTCTGCATCAATATTTGGGAAACGGAAAAAGCACTGTCCTGATTTTTCTTCTTATTAATTATTTTTTAAGATGCCTTAGCTTTTCTATTCCTGTTTTGAAGTTTGAAAGTTTGATTATATTATTTAATGCATGTTTATCCGTTTAATTCTATTACACATTTTTTCAATTCAAAACAAAACAATTGAAATTGCACTGGAAATTGATCGATTAAAATACTAAACTTAACAATTTTGAATATTAATTGTTAAGTTCAGAATTTTCGAAAAATGTGGCAATGCTTTTATAAGAAGATTAAATCTTTGTGTATCCAATTATTCAAATACCATTCGGAAGAATTTATTCTAGATCTTTTGCAAATGTTGGGATATTTCTAAACATAATATTTCAAATTCGACGATCATCGACCGCAGCTAAATATTTTGAAGAAAAAAATATCGTCTAAAGGAAAGGAAATACTCTACTAGCAATATCATATAGGAAAATATTAGATGCATTCCTCTCACTACATCAAAGCAAAAAAAACTTCGAAACCTAGTTCAGGAAATTTTGCTTCTTTTAAGTGATCTTGAAAATAAGGATAGTTTTATAAGTTTCCATCTGCTGGTATATCCGAATATGATATTGTTTATATGTCTTGGAATAACAAAATTAAAATAATCTTAATGGAGCTAATTTTGAAAATAATTTAATTAACTCTACAGTTTTGATTTATATGCAAGGTGTCCCAAATTAAAGTTACCCTATTCAGAGCCATAAGTAATAGTATACGGCCGTAACTATTCATCTGAAATTTTGGGTACGCCTTAATGAAGAGGTGGGAAAGACATTTTGTTAAATGTAGTTCAAAATGTCGCCACTAGAGGGCGTATTCTTGTAAAGCAGGTCTGTCCTACGCGATAGATCCCGAACAGTCGCTAGTTACCCAATGCATAGCTTTAGTGCGACGTTGATTCAACCAACCAACCAACTAATCAAGCATTTAAAACTACAGCATATGCAAATGTTGCAACGTCATTTAACAGCTAGCTAGTACAAAAGGGAATGCATTCTTTAAAAAACTTCATGCGAGTGTGTTCGCTCAGAATGATTTTGTTTGCAATCTCGCGCTTTATTAGTCAAACTGTTTTATCAAAACCACGATTCAGCACCAGCAGCCTTAAGGAAATTTCGGACTTTGAAGGATCTTCGAAAAGGTCGATTGACGTCTCAAGGATTCAAGAAAAATGTTTACGAAATTTGAAGAAACAGGATAGTTGAGTGTTTGTCCTGGAAGAGGAAGAAAATCAGTTCCTACAGAAGTCAAGTTGCACTTCAAATGTAAGAGGACAAAACATCAAACTTCATGGCTAGCAGTAGTGTTCGCCATGTTACAAAAGTGTTGGATAGACCACGTTCCACTGTGCTTAGAATCCTCAGGAATATCCTACGATATACTCAGGAATATCCTACCATACAAAATCTCACTTGTTCATCAGCTGCATCCGCAAGATTTTGAGGCACGATTGATGGTCCCACTGCAGTTTCTTGCTCGCTGTGAGGTTGATTTTGAATGACCTTGGAACATTTTGTGGTCCGATGAAGCTCATTTCCATTTAGACGGCTCGGTGAATGCGCATAACCGCCGAATTTGGGCTACAGAGCATCCCTGCTTTACCGTAGTTGTTAAATTACATTCATCAAAAACAACGATATGGTGTGGATTCAATTCTCCTTTTATTCTGGAGCCTTACTTCTTCGAGGAAAAAATTCCATCAGCTGCATTGACATGCACTATCACAAAAGAGAATGTAGGAGAATGCAGTTGTTCTGGCTCTACAATCACGCCAATTCCTTGACCGAACGCTTTTTATGCAGGATGATGCAACTCCACACACTGCAAATTGCTTAAAAAAATTTCTGAAAACTCATTTTACAGAAGAAAGTGTAATAAGCGGCCACTTGAATAATGTTTGGCCTGCCCGATCCCCATCCATGCGATTTTTGGCTTTGGGGATATTTGAAAGATCTGGTTGGTCGTGACAACATGAGAACGCTGCCTGATCTCAAAGCCAGCCTATCAGAAGCCAGACAAAGCAATCTATTTGCCACCAAGTGTTCAATATTTCAATGCAGACACTATGCTCTACTGTTGAACAAGCCATTTTTAGATTTCAGGGGGCAACTGACAATGGTGACCATCATATGGAACATGACTTGAATTAATTACAAGCTAATGTGTAATTCTTATTACAAAATAGTTGATAATACTCCCTCTAGTGGCGACATTAGTAACTATTTTTTTTAGCAAAATGTCTTTCTCATCTCTTTATTAAGGCATACCCAAAATTTCAGTATTTTCGGATGAATAGTTACGGCGGTATGTAGATCTGAATAGGGTAACTTTAATTTGGGACACCCTGCATGTTAGCTTTTATTTGTAGTGGTATAATTGTTTCAAAATACTTTATAAGTATATTCCTTTTATAATATTCAAAACTAAATTATTTGGAAAAATACTGAAGAGATTTAAGAAATAAAGCTGTGTTGTTAAACTTCTTTAAAAGCACCAGCTAGCTTTTCGAGGAGTACTATTATTGATGTTTTAAAATATGAGTTATATATGGGTTCTAAAAATGCAAAGTAGAAAAATTGAAGGTCGGTTTTTCATTATTCCACTTCTGCTAACGGCTGTGTATGTGATGACGAATCAATGGTAGGCCGAATTTTCGGATTATGTGTCAGTCATTTCGGACCGTGCTACCAAGACTCTAAAGTCAATTCTTGTGATGGGAAAGTACCACGGGTTAAATGATCCACAGGATTGTTTGTACCGAGGTAGAGGCGATATTGTGCCAGAGCAGTATATTTAATAATTTCCATTGTTCTGTTGCTAACGAATGTTTTCCAAAGACTGTGATCTCTCTTTATCCATTTTAAATTTACAATGGAATCACTCCATAGAATACTGGCTAAGAATTCATATTAGTTTCTCTGAAAATGGATTGAAGTAAGTGAGTTCCAATTAGTACAGTTAACAATTCAAGTGGCGGAGGAGTAACCTTTTTCACTGGAACAATTTGTTTCGAATATAAATGAGATTGTTCTCTGTAGAGTTGCAAACTAACGAGAATACAAACAAGCACCATATGCTGGGACAGAAGAGTACCAAAACATATGTACGGTAACTGCATGTGAAGGAACAATCCATCTCGGAATGTGCATACCTTTAATACATTGTAACTCATTTATCCACCTATACTACTGTTGAGCTAAAGCTGGCGGTAAAAAATAATTTCATAGAATAAGCCATGTATCTTGGAATAACATCTTCACAATAACTTTAACTGGAGCGAATAGGCCTAGAGGATCATAAATGTTTGAAATTAACTTCAGTAGTAAATGCTTTGCTACTAGCTCTTTAGATTCTCAAACATTTTTCTCCTGCACACCAATTGAAAAACATCTCTGTCAATATCAAATTAACCTCATATTTGTCTAAGACTTGCCTAATATTTTTAAACGGAACGTTTCCTCGTTTCCACAGCTCTTGCAAAACTTAGAATTTGTAGTGCACTCGGCTAATATATGATGTATGTTGCTGCATTTCTTTATATAGAATTGTACCCTCAGTATCTGTAGCTGTTTCCCAAGATAAAATCAATCATATAGATATGTTAGTCTTAATATGTTTGGTTGAAATAGGATAGGATGTTTGGTTGAAAATGGACGTTTAGTGAGTCAGAAAGAAAGACGCGTGAATCGGTAAATTGAAATTTCCTCATCTACGTAGAATTTTCCATCAGGATTATACGTTTTCTTGTATCAAAGAAATCATGTGGCGTTTATGTCTTCGTCTGATAGTATCAGTTGTAGAAATGTTTGGCTTTCATCACAAGTAATTGTTATTTTTGTATGGTAAAATCTCAGTAACGTAGCCATGATATCGGGATGTAGATTTGATCCAATTCCAAAATCTTCGTTTAACTCGAGAGAGATCGCGTGGGGCACACAGTCATCCCATTCTTATCCGAACACCTGTCGCAGGGTAAATATTTATCCGTAATCAATAACCCATTCAGTACCTTCCTATCTGACAGTCCCCTTGGTAGGTAAACTGCTATTTTTACTTTTCTTTTCTTTCTACGCTTGAAGTAATCATTTCTTGGAATTCAAGTGGAAATGGGGTGAATCACTCTCTCCACGCGACTGTTATTGCTTCGAAATTTCTGATTCTAATCAGCCTAATTTTGAGTTCTGTAGCTCTCTCTTTGCATTTATATTGTTGTTGACGAAATGTAGCCACACTGTTGATGAAATGTCGTCATCGTATTCAACAGCTCGAAAAACCAACAGGTGGCCAGTAGTCATTTTCTATTTCGCGTTGAACGTCGCCGCCATAAGTACCCGAGTAGCTCTAATGGCAACAAAGACCCTCCCTTGGAATATGCAAATAGGAGATAATCTCTGAAGAAATTGGCATTATCGCTTATTCAGCCACACATAAACATAAGACGAGATATGAAAATGCTACCTAAAACACTTCGTGAAAATATGGATGCCACCACTTCTAATGGATCACAGGAGATCCCAAGAAAAAAACTGAAACAAGACACAGGGCGATGTGTTATATGTCCAAGATCTAAAGATAATAAAACTACAATTTATAGCATAAAATGTGATAATTTTACATGTAAAAATCATTCTTCGTATGTTTGCCATAAGTGTATGCAGAATTAAAACTCCTAAAGAAAGTATGTAATTTTTAATGTAAAATTTTCTTAAATATTAAAAACAGTTTTCTGAACTTAAAAGTTTTTTTTTTCATTAAAGAATTAATGCACTTATTATTATTTATAATTCACATGTGTTTATTCTTCTAATTTATGGAAAATTTTAGATAAAATGGATTGGGCTGACTCAGTACCCCTCGCGATCTCTTTTGTCACTATTCGGTGCACGTCTTCTGCCGGGTTACAGATGGATGACCTGGAGAATGGGAAGTTGTACCGAAAACTATACGATAATTTGTTTCTTCTTTTGTAATTTTGTTTACTCCATGACGGATCAAGTAAAATAAATGTTCTTTATTGCTCGCTTCATGCAATATAATTTCCACTTTTTTTATAATTTAAATCTTGCATATATACAGAATATTCTTGTTTAAAAACTGTATATATGTGTAGATTTCTTGTTAAAGAAGTAAAGCGTCGAATAGTGATTTCAAATTTTTTTGACGTAAGATGAACTTCTGGTTTCCATGGTGATTTTACTACTCGTCTACTATCGAGGAAAATTTGTCAACACTTCAGAGGAACAGGTGCTTTCTTAAAAATCTTGAATTGGTTGTGTGACAATGCCTTCTGAGTTCCAGAATTCGCTTACTGCATCGTCCAATGTTTGAGTTGAAGAATCCACATGAATTGTAGAAGGAATTAATATTATGAATTGTAGGAATGAAGGTCACACGCTATGAACTATTCTAATTATACACCCAAAAATTGTTGGCACCAAGGCCAGATAATCAAACAGCTTTACTGGAGATTCAGAATTCACGACATTCCTGTTGAAATCTGCACCTATTAAAATCTTAATTTGTAAGTTCGGCAGTGAATCATCTGTGTCAGCAAGCTTCAGTCGTTTGTTTTTAGCGAAGTGTGAAACGTCAGTTAGTGCAGGCGGATATGGTGCATACTTGTTGAGGCTTCCAAATGAAATAATTTTGACTTTAGATTTGTCCCAGATGCTTGTTAACTGAAATTGAATTGGTCCTCGAGTTTAGCTAGGACTAGATGGAGTTTTGAACGCAAAAATTTCCAAAGGCCTGATTGAAATGACTGGAAGTTTCAAATTGTTTAGAAGCCCAAAAGAGATGAAACTTCATTTACTTAAACAATCCCAAAGGCAACGTGTAAACTTCGTAATCCCAGATGAAGTAGTTTTGAAAACTCACGCAGTTTTCTTGTGAACAAAATTGTACTTAATTATATCAATTTTGTTTGTAGATGCAGTCACAGACTGCTCCTCAGTTGGAATTTTACATATTTATGCATGGGTTTTTTCTAGCATTTGGGGCAGCAATGTTTGTATTTAAAACATCGATTTTTTGGGCATGACCACGGTTAGTACACAGAAAACATTTCTTATTAAAATTCAATTTCTATAAGTGGGCATCTATATCCGTCACAGAGTTGCAATGTTGAGGCAAATGTCCTTTACTTTTATAGAAAGGGCAAAAAGGTGCATTTTTAAAAATCTTTAGTAACTTGTTTAGAATGCACAGTGAAATTTTCTTAAGATGTTATAAAATATTCTGAAACTAGTTCGCCTTTAATGTTATTTGTAGCGAATACTCCCTCAACTTACTCGACTAAAAAATTTATCAATTTAGTAATGTCACCTTCTGCAAAGTTTTCACATTTGGCGTATACAACTTAATTGTGAGTATATCATGTAGTATTTTTGGAGCCAAAATTTGCCCATTTAAGAGTGCGTTTTCGCCTAAGAAATACACTGCTCGTAATCATCTATTACAATCGATATATAACTTATTTAATGCTGATGGAGATGGATTTTAATATATGTTAGATTTTCTAAATACTCGCAATGAGCCTGCATTATTTTATCCTTATTTCCATATTTCGGCTCTAAAATATAGTCTGTTGTAATATATGCATCATCAGTTATATTTATTCCATCAACTAGTCTTTTGCCTCGTCATCTAAATATCCTCGTAAATTAATATATTTGTCAATAACGTTAAACGTTCATCCTTACAGATGCCTTATTCAAACCGCTTCTAAAAACTAAGAAATTCTTGGCTATTAGAACCACACTTTCGACACTAACTGTCCGATATCACCTTCATTCTGTAGATCTGTATGTTCGTCGACCGATGATGTTTGTTACGTCATCAGCAAGGCAGCGTCGTTCCCGCAAGGAGTGGGTAACATAGCGTGTGAACCAGGAGATAAATGAATGGCAGAATATATTTTTCTCTGACGAGTCACTTTTTTCTGTTCAACCTGATAATAGGCTTATTTTCATCTTGATAGAACTTGGCACTAGAAACAATCATGCGTTCGTGCTCGAAAGTGGGAGATTTAGCGGTGAGAAAGTGATAGCTTATGCTGGCATCTTCTTTGACGGGTGCACCGACATCCATATAATTCAAAATGGAGTTCTGACCGGCATGGCGATTAGTTCTTGAAACATATTATAATCCCTTACGCTTCATCAATTGGAGATGGCTCCATGTTAATGGGCAATAATTGCATGCCACATCGTAATAACTTGGTGAATAATTTTCTTTTGACGGAAGGAATCATCCAAATGGATGGGACAGCATTTTCCCCTGAGGTGAGCCCAATCAAGTTTGGACTTTCTAGGCACTCGAATTACTGGATGCTTACCACCCCGAACTGGAAAGAATCCATCTGTTGGAAAGTGAAAGAATACAGAAGCATCTCATTTATAACCTCATTGACTCAATGTCTTAAAGGGGTTCAGCGTTTCTGGTTATCTGGGGAACTATTTTATTTGTTTTGTACAAAATACACAAATTGTGTACTTTTTTCCTTTTGCACCTAAACGCTCAAGAAAAGCCATTTTCTTTCTCACAATCAAATGTAATTTTTATCTGATATATCCTATCACATCTGTCAATAACATATAAATCATCCAAGGCTAATTTTCCAGGCGAAAAATCAATCCGCCACCTCAATATAGTCTCATTCTTTTGAGCAGTGTGTATCAATATAAAACATGACCGATTCTATTGTGATATCTGCAAGCGATTGTAATAAAATCCCGATAGTTTCTCTCTGAATATTATTTCATCATTCTGCATGATTTATTATTCCTATAAGGTGTAATAGATTCTTTAAAACGTAAGCACAATAAGAAAATCATTTAAAATGTGACCACATGCTGGTTTCATATTATTATTTTCACACTTTTAGTTCTTATTTGTGCTATCCAGCCGGAGAGTTGTGCTTGAATTCATTTAATTCTGTAGAGATATTTTGATATACATTTATTAAATTAGTTGTTAATCGAATATTGATAGACATTAAAGACGTGCTATTTTATCTGCATAATTCTTATTCTATACATAGAGTACGAAATCGTTCCAATGGATTATTGCTCAATGAAATTTTAGTGACATTAAAAGCTATTGGACTAATGCATCTTCAAATTACATGTAGCCTTTCATGAGATAATTTTTTTTATTCAGATTTTTTATTCAGATGAGATAATTTTTATTGTACAACTGCATATTTAATGAATAGCTGAAAATGTTTTGAATTTCAAACGCTTTCAAATTATCAAAAAATTATTATTTTTTAAATGTCAGTATTTAGGAAATAATTGTAAAATAATATTAATATCGTTAATGAAAATTTCATATACTTAAGAATTGATTACAAATTAGCAATGCCAGTTACAGTTTTTTGAATTTATCGCAGGAAAACATTGCAATCTTCTGAAATATTTAATTATTTAACATTCCAAAAATATTTGATAGAGAAAGATAGTATCTAATATAGTATAGTTGTGTCAACTTTCGCAGTTCTAAATCAAATAATTTTACTTATAGAGCACTCGCAAACATACACGTACATATCGAAGCAAACATATCCATTTGTTATAAGTAGTGACAAAGATATGTGATATATCGTATGTGTCTCAGATACTTGCTGGTTTAACTTTTTTATAATCACTATATGAGTAAAAGTAGCATGGCATGACCTATTCCTTCTTAAAAGAATTCTTGTCAGAAAACTTTATTGGTTCTACTTTAACAAAATAGGATTTCGTCGTTTTCATTGTCGTGCATTATTTTTAGTGTAATTCAAATAGTAACAGTTTGAAATGAAAGTCAAAATGTATCTGCATGTGCAATCGCTGGAAAAATGGTAAAGAATTCTTCAATTAATTTAATTTTTTGTCAGATTTTTATTTAACAGTTTTGTTTGTTAAACGTAAAATAAAGTATGCACTAAAAATTACATTCTTTTTAAACGATTAAACAAAAAATTCATGGATTCAACCGAAATTGCTCGGGTAGAATTAAAATTGCGTTCCAACGAATGTGTTTAAAAATTTAATTAATAAAAAACTAAAACTAATAAATGAATTTTGTCACTCGAAATAAAAAGTATACCAGCTTAAAAAAATTATTATTACCATAAGTGTTTGTCCCAGTTCGGGTTTGTTATAAATCTATCCTTAGTGGATCATTAATAATCAGGTCGTTGGAGAATGCAAAAAAGAAGATGTAATCTGCTTTTTCTCACTGATTAAAATGGTAATTATAATTTTACCAAGGTCATAAGGATTATTTCAGCGAAAGTAAAGAAAAAAAAAAGCGCAGAATTGTTGGAGATTTGAATAATTAGGGAGATTTATCTCTGTTTGTTCTGAGAAACTCAAACATAAGTGAAGGACAAGGGAGATCAGAAAGAGGATTTTTTTAAAAACGTTTCCATCGCTCTACTCTCTTTGAGTGTTATCTTTTTCTAAAGTGTTTTTCCATGATAAGAGAATACTTGTTATGCACGTGATAAATAAACTACAAAATTGACATTTTTTATAAACATAAGAGTTCTTTAAAAGGACTAATTGCACACATCAGAATGTTTATTAATTTTCAACTAATGGTTCATCTTGTCATTATTTTAATCTTAATTTGCTTGTAATGAATATAATTGATTCGGTATTCGGCAAAACGTTCACATTGAAAAAAATATGAAATTTCTAAAAATAGATATGGGACCAGTTATAGTCCTTGTTAAGTAAGTGTGGTTTAATGTTACATAAATTTATGATATATCTTTATTTTATATCAAAAATATGTTTATCGAAAAAATATTTAATTTATAGCATTTTCTTGCACATTTTGTATAAAAAAAAGCAAATGATTTTGAAAAAAAGTTTGAGATTTCTTAAATTCTTGATTAATCATAAGAAGGAGCACAAAAACTACTTTAATTCCAAAACTTACATCCTAATTTGTAAGAAAAAATAATTACAACTTTTTCTCAACATAAATTAACACAATCACTATCATTAATATTTGTTCTTAATTCATTTTAACAGAATTTGCTTCATAAGATTTAATATTACATATTTATATGAAAAAAAAAACATTTTGACTTAAGATTTCTATAAAAATGCAGATTAACCGTCATTTTTAATAATATTTCGTGCAGAATGCTGAAAATATAATATATATTTAATTTAATCATTATTTTTAACCATTTTATTTCAGATAAAAAGCAAAAATTTGATAAAAATAGCAATTTTTTTAAAAAAATTACAATCGACTGTATATTTGTAATAATAGGTAAAAATTAATTGTGAATACCTTTATAACATCATTTAAATATTACGTTTCGTATATATTTTAAATAAAATACAACTTTTCGGCAAATGATATGGCATTAAAAATTATTCCCCTAATATATCATTAATTTTTTTGAAATAAAAAGGTGATACGGGTTTTAATTTCTTTGCATTGACGTCTTTCAAATATTTGGTTGCGGTATCAATAACGTGATACTGAAAAATCTTGGTTCTTTGCTTCAAGAGCTAATATTATATAAATTTGCATCGAATGTGGCCAAAATAATTTAAAGGCGAAAAATGATCCAGATGAGCCCTACTGAGACTCCCAAAGCCAGAAGTCCCCTGTCCTTCTGAGTTTATAGTTTTTTTTTATAGAAATAATAGTTTATAATGACTGCTTTTCCTTTACAAGCAATGACAGAAAAATGCTGACACTACAACCGAATGGAGGAAAGTATCTTCTAGCAGAAAGTAAATTTTACAGTTGTTCAATTCATCTTATTTTTGTAGTTTCCTCTTATAAGCAGCTTGAAGAGTAGTATTTAAAATGATACAGCGCAGTCTAATATTTCGTCGGTGAAAACTATGACATGATGGGCAGTGATCGGCATGTTCCAATAGATATCATTGATTAGACGTAATAATGCTGAATAGAAGAATTCAAATCAAAAATAATTTTAGTCTTCTATACCTTAATTCCAAATGTTAATCTCAAAGGATTTAAGAACTCTGACTTCCTTTCTCATATAAAATGGTTTTGTTGATTTTGTAGCATTTTGAGGAGCTACATAGAAAATGATTAACTAAACAAAATATCGTTCATTAAATAAATTTATTTTTCAATATAGAATAAGCTAAACAATTACAAATTCTTTGTTTAGATAATGATAATCAAAGATTATAAACATACTACTACGTAAAAATTACATTTTGAGACATTATTAAAAATAGTTTGCAGAAAAATACATGTTTCATTTTAATTGCTCTATATCTGCTACGTTAGTTAGAGAATAGAATAATAAAATTTAGAATTTCTTAAAAATATTACTTATTTTATAGAAAATATTATTTTTTTCATATTTCTGATATAAAATGAAATGTTTTAGAGCAGTGTTTCTAACCTTTTAGTATTCACGGCCCAAATTTCAATCATAATTTTCATCGCACCCGGCCCCTCCCCACCGCATATAATAAAATGTATACAATAATAATGTATTTTGAGTATTTTGGAGCTAAACCTACACTACAATCTTAATTTTAAACTTTACAAATTACCAAGAATACAGAAATTTATTTACATTTTTCAACACCGATCCTCAGCATTGAGAGAAAAAGAATCCAATGTTTTTTTATTGTTTTTGCTCCCCGCCACGTCGGGCACTCTCACGGTTTCATGAGAAGTTTCATTTATCTGGAATTTATCTGGTCAGCTTAAAAGTTAAGTTAGGAGCTTTCGCAGATGTAAACAAACGTTTTCTCAAAAGGAGAAGGAGAAAGTTCTATAACGCCAATTTCAATTCCAGACAATCTCATTCGAGTCGATCCTTCTATCGCTATTGAATCTATTCTTAATGTGTATGATGTATATATTTTCATGTAATTGCAATTCACCGTATTAAATATTCACGGCAGCAGACTTATATAGAATCATGGATAAATTTTTAAGCGGGCGTAAGCGAGCATTAGACGATAGACAAACATCAACAAGTACACAGACGAGCGTGGTTCCGAAAATAAAATTAAAAAAATATTCTCAAGAATACTTAAATTTTGGATTTACTTGTACTGAAGTAAATGAAGAAAAAATTCCCCTGCGTATTATTTGCTCAAAAATGTTGGCGGCAGACAGCATGAAACCTAATAAACTTAAACGACATTTGGAAACGCTTCATAGTGAGTACGTAAACTAACCCAGAGAAATCTTCGAAATTAAAATCATATGAAAAGCAAAAATCATTGTTTAAAAAAAGATTTCTGTGAATGAAAAAGCTTTAATTGTCTCTTACAAAATTTCATGTAAAATAGCCTGATGAAAAAACCCTCACACCATTGGGGAAGAGCTTATTTTGCCAGCCGCAATTGAGATTGTAGAAATTATGTTTGGAGATAATTTTGCAAAACAATTGCAGTCTATACCTCTTTCAAATGATATAGTTGCCCTTAGAATTGCTGATATAGCTGAACATTTAGAGTGTCAGATTTTGTCGAAGTTACGTGACAAATTGTTTTCAATACAACTACATCGAGTTGTATTGAAAACAATTTGTCACGTAACTGATGAGGCAACAGATAGTAATAAAGATGCTCATTTCATTGCCTATATTAGATTTTGTGATTATTTGTCAGTAGTAGAAGAATTACTTTTCTGCAAACCAATAGAACTCAAAGCAACAGCACTCGCATTATTTGCTATCTTTATGATTTTATGAACGAGACAAACATAGAATGGAAAAATTGCTTCGGAATATGCACCGATGGTGCTCGTTCTATGTCCGGAAGATTCCTAAGTATTCAAGAACGCCACAGAGCGTCTGGACACATTGCATGTTCCACAGAGAAGCTTTGGCTTCCAAAGAAATGAATCCTGGTTTGAATATTATGTTAACTACGTTTGTAACCGTAGTAAATTATATAATGAGACCCCTGAAATCAAGAATCTTTTCCTCACTTTGTGAAGACATGGGTGCAATACATTCAGCGTTATTATTTTATTGCGAGGCAAGATGGTTATCACGAGGGAAATTTTTGCAACTTGTTTATGAATTAAGAGAAGAAATCGCAGTTTCCTAGAAGAGGAAAACAGACTGGAAGCTGAAAATTTTCGCAATAGTTTATTTGTGATGAAATTGAGCTACATGGTCGACATATTCGAGAAATTAAATAACTTGAATCTTCAATTGCAAGAAGCAAATGCACATATATTGAATGCAAGTGATGAAAATGCTTTTTGTAGAAAATTGGAATTGTGGAGCAGAAATTTAAAGTAAGAAATCTTTACAATGTTTGCAAATTTGAATGATTGTATTAAAACTTACAAGGCTGAAGAACAACATGTAAAATTTGTTTTTGTAACCATTGAACATCATTTAGCAATGCTAGCAAATAATTTTAAAAAGTACTTTCTTGCTGACGACAAACTGATATCAAATTACAAGTATGTGAGGGATCCATTTCAAAATACTCCTGAAGGACTCTCAATTGAAGAGGAAGAAACTTCATAGACTTCATGGCAAGCGGCGAAATCATAAGAAAATTTAGTTATAAATCCCTCTTTGAATTTTGGACAGGAGTGGATGATGAGTTTTCTGCACTAAAACATAAGGTCATTTCGCATTCTACTACCATTTTCAACATCTTACCTTTGTGAAACTGGATTTTCTGCGATGCCTTCTTTGAAGGCAAAATGTAAATCTCAAGTAAATATTGAAAAAGAACTGAACGTATCTACTATAATTATTTAATTTTTTAATTTAGGAAGTTGTTTTAATTTAATAAGTTAATTATTAAATGTGTCGAAATGTATTTTGTTTTGTATGTTTGTCTGTGTGTGTGTGTTCTTTCCTTTCAGTCACTTAATCAATTTTTTAAAATAACATTTTCTCATGGATATGCCCGCCCCCCCATTAGGGTTGAGAATCACTGTTTTAGAGACTACATGGATGGTGCATATTTCACCGAATAATTATATTATTATATTATTTCACCGAATTATTGGCTAAATTGTTCCAGAAAATAATAAATACCTAAAAACAATCTAATAACAAATAAAAATTATATTCATTTATGTAAGATAGTATTTCCAATTCCTTTTTAGCTAATATAAGTAGCAGGAATATAATCATAATATTTTATTTAAAAAAATTAAGATTGCCAGATTTTTAAAAAAGGTTGAAAACAAGTGTCTTAGTATTCTACAAAATGCTTTG
>JAPMOQ010046399.1:2709-13219 GCA_026543055.1 Argiope trifasciata
TATTTGTACATTAATTTGTAATTTATGTTTAAATATACTTCAAATATTCTGAGATCTGGATATCCTTGTATCAGTGTATTTGTACATTAATTTGTAATTATGAAGATTCAGTTTTCTATGTGCATATGAAGAAAATAATTTAAGGATTGCATTACGAATAATTACTTATTATACTGTATACTGATCTGGGATTAACAGTACGCTGTCTTGTCCCAGGAATATCCATAATTATACAGCGTGAAACTTCAGATTTCATTTTTATTAAAATATCAGGCTTTTAAAATGATGACTATCTTCTTAGAAATTGAATTAATAAAAAAATAATTGGCTAACACATCGTCATTTGGAATTCGAAATCTCAGCATTTGCTTAGAAATATTACACATTTTAGATGCAGTCCGATTGGATATTGGATTTATTAGATTGGTTTCGGAAATATAAATTGAATTCCTTTTTTATGTGATAGTTAACAAAGACGCAATTTAAGTTTCGTATTTGAATACATATCATATCTTGTAGATCATTATTACTCTGCAAAGTAAGGCGCAGTAGTGTAGTGAGATGTTAGTTGATATCATAAATATGTTTATCGTAACCATGTATAAATGTCATGTATAACTGTTATCATGTATAGCTCTCCTACAATATGAATTCACTTCATGACAGCTTTGTGGTTTCTACTCTTTAAAGAAATCAATATGTATTTTTGTGTAAAATAATAATTGCTTAGGCGTTATTTCAATTACGAGCTGCACTCATTACAAAAATTAGAGGAATTACGATTTATAATTTATCAGAAGATTGATTCTGCACTCATAAGCTATATATAGTTTTTTTTAAAGCCTATATGTGTAAAATACTGTATCGAATAGCATATTATCAGTGGAAATTCATTAAAGAAATCTCGGTTGTCTTTTGAGAGTAAAATCGGGAGGATTCTGATTCCTTTGGGCTCTGAAAAATAGGCACATGCAGGATTTAGTGTATAGATGGTGAATTGTTGTAAGAAAAAAAAAATTAAAAAATAGATTTTAATATTTTTACATTAATATAGATGGTAGAAAAAAGTTACATCTAAAAAGTTTTCACGACATCTTTAAGTTACTACATGTCACAAAAATAAATGTCGCCACGCAAAATTTTGGAAAAAGTGATTTATGGCTTTAATTATTTCAGTCCTCCGTAATTTAAAAATTATAATTGTTTAAGAGGATTTTTCCAGAAAATATAGTCTATGGTTCACCTCCCCCCCAAACAGTAAACATATTTTTTCCAGTTATCAAAGTTTAAGGAATGTCAAAATGATGAACCATCTAGAATCCATCTTCTTTAAACTTGAAGCATTTTTTCAAATTTATTGTTTCTTGAAATGCAGCTATGTCATGCTATTAAAGTAACATTACACTTTAGGTTGCTCAGGAGGGATACCAGACTGTCGAAGGCGGGGGTCCAGTAAGAGGAAATGATTCAAATTGTGAGTAGAACAATAATTTATTAAATAACTTATTCTCCAGGTAATGAAAAAAGCAATGCACTGAAAAACACTGTTTGATAATTTAATGTAATTTATTCATTATTCAGTTATTGTAACAAATAAAAAATTCACATAAAAGAGCTTTTAAAATAAGTTAGTAACATTAAGGACTATATCAATTTTTTACTATTTGATTTTTTTTTTTTTTTTTTTTTTGGAAAATGGAAATTAACAATTTTTTTAGAAATTTTATGAAAAAGAGTTGGAATTTTTATTTTACTATTCATTTTTTGATAATGATTTTGACAGATTTTGAGACACTTTATGTTTATATCAGTTTTTCATAAATGTTTTTTTAAATCTAAAATCACTTTTTTGTATTTTTGTTTCTTATTTCTCTTACAATACAAACATAAATATTTGAAACCAATTGATGGATTCTCGCATAGAAAAGAGCTCTCTTAAGAAAAGTTTAGTTTGTAAAGACATCAGTAGCAAATAAATATTTAAAATTATAAAAAATTATTATTTTATAATTTGATACAAATGCGATTTTTTAAGAAAACATGAATTTAAGATGATTCCTTTAATTTGTGAAATATTTATAAAAGGCGTAAAATATTTTGTTCCTGATAATTATACTGTTGAATATTTATGCAATAATAATTTTAATACATCCCTAATGGATAATTACACTGTTCGATTATAATTGTTTCTAGAATAAAAAATATATTATCATAAAAATGTTACATTTTAACTGGATCGTAAAGTTATGAGAAATGGGCTTTACTCATTTAATGATATTAAATTTTAAAACAATCTGAATGGAAGACAAAAACATTTTATGTTTATTTACATAAACATGAAATTATTGAAAATGTGCAAAATGGAAAAGAAAAATGCACCTGAATAGCATTTAAAATTGCTTTTCAGTTATTTGATGAATTCTTTATTTATATTTACAGTCAGTCCAACTCCTCCAACTTTTTTGGCGCAACTGAAGAAAGCCAGAGAAGAAAATGTAGGATGTTGCAATTTTTGCATGGCATTTTTCGGTTTGCTAATTGGTTCAAGTAAGTTTTATTTGGTATTTACGATAACAGATTAACATGAAAACCATCATTTACATGAATTTATAATTTTTTTGGATATTAAAATTGTTCACCTTCATCTGATTAAGTATTGCATTTTAAAAAACTGAATTCCATGATGCTTTCATTATTGCCACTTTTGAAAATTTTCTGACATTGTGTCTAAAAATATTTGGCATCAAAATTTCAATATTTCAAGTATTTGTTTAAATCATAACAATTTTTTTCTGGGCTTATCAAGGAAATTGTATTTATATCTAATACTGGTAATTCAAGTAGTGATCAGTCAAAGTCTTCTGCATAAAAAAGAAATGGATAAGGCTGATTAGTTGTAGATGATAGTCTGAATACCATAGAGTAAATCCTACTCAACTGCTTGCATGGCTGAAAAAAATCTAAGCTTATGTATACAATAAATGTTGTTGTTGCTTATGGCCCCTTACTAGTCTACTGACAGTTATCTGTCAGTGATTTAAGCTGAAATGAGCGTCTCTTGTTTTTTAAGAAGCGCCAACTAGGTCCAAGAGTACGACTTAGCTACTTCATGCTTCACATTCGTTTTCACAACTTCTTTTTACAGGGAGGCACACTTACACACCATCAGATATTTCAACTGAAATTTGATTCCTATTGGGATTGCATTTGAAATTGCCTGCAGTTAAGTGTCGATTCTTGCAAGTGCCAGATTTTGATTTCCTGAGGCTCTGAAATACAGGGTTAACAGGTGTTCCTGAGCCCTTCCATAAAGCATGAGAAATACGTTATAGAATAATAGAAAATATTTCTTCTGATGCGCATATAAGGCTGGCATAGTGTTGAAATTTCACTATGTACAGCCCGAAAAAAATTATGTTCCTACAATCTTTTGAATCATGCCTGAATATTTTACTGCTATAGAACACTTAAAGTAATTATTTCATGCGTTTTTAATAAAATATTTCAATTAAAAATGCTTAAATAATTTTTAGAAAATCATCTTAAAAAACAACCCACAGTTATACTTTGGTTAATTTTCATTAGCGTTGTGAATACTTTTAAATTACATCGTATTTTAGTTGATGCAATTAATTTAAAATTTAATGTCTTAATTTTCTTACAGGTAGCGGTACGTACAATTTTAAATAATATTTTATTTCCTTATTTAGTGAAAGCGTTTTACACTATTTTCAGGGTCAAAAATTTATGATTCATGATAAAACTCATGTTTCATGAAAGTTTAATTAAAGAAATAAGTTCATTCGTTCATTTCTTAATTATTTTTTGTGCTTATAAAAAATAAGTATATATTACTTAAGATAATAATAATAATGAATTTTTACACATTCTTTTTATCAAAGTTCTGAAAGAAGAAATCATTTTTATCAAATGTGATAAGAATTATATTAAATAAAAATTTCTGTATAATTTTAATATAATTAATATTTTATAAAATATTAAAAGTGCGAGATATTGATAATGATATTTATAATTAGATCGAAATGTTAATTATATTTGATTCATATTATTAGCAAATAACAAGGAGTTTTCTTTGTTATGATATTAATTAAGTTCAGTTTCCCTATAATACCATTTTGAATTCCTCACAGCTTTCATTTTCATATTTTTGATCGAATTTTCTATTTTCCAACACATCAATCAAACCGTACTTTAAAAAAATTATTTTTATTATTATTTTTTTTGTGTGTGTGTTCGAACTATACAAAACGAAAGTATCCAAAAATTTGAACTTTTAAACTTTCTTTATCCCGAAAACCATATTTTTGGAATTACGCCTGTGAACACGGTAACTCAAAAACTTTTTGATCTCGATGGAGGAGATTTAGTATTTCACCTTTGCAACACAACTGTAGATTTCTGTTAAATTTTGAATGAAACCCATTCTGAGAAAGTCTGTGTGTCTTGCTCTCCGAATAAAAGTAAACTCGAAATCTACGAAAGGAGAGAGCCGCATAAATAAAATTTGGTACACAGGTTTACATCTGAAATTTTGATACTAGCAAGTTTGGAACCATACTCGCAAAGAGATTGCCTCTATCGGGTGGCACTAGGCTGCCAAATCGGCGACTAATTCTATTGCTACCCATATCCCTGTGAACGACATAAAGAAGCACATTAAAATGCTTCTTTATTATAAATGGCAGAGACAATGGGACCTGGAGACAAACAATAAACTTCATATGATCAAACCCCATGTGCAACTTTGGCCCTCATTAGCTAACAGAAAAGCAGATACTGTTGTGACACGTTTACGGATTGGACACACTATATTCACCCATATTCATTTGTTGTTAGGTGAACAGCAGCCATTGTGTTCGCGATGCAGTTGTCAAATGTCTGTACAGCATATTTTGTCAGAATGCCCAAATTTCAAAGCCCAGCGCTTGCACTTTTTTCAAAAGTCTTCCCCTTCATTATCTTTTCTCCTTGATAAAATACCTCATGCCCAACTTTTTTCCTTTTTAAAGTCTATAAAGTTTTATCCATTTATCTAAATCTTGATTACGTTTTAGCTTCTCCTCATATTCCCTTCGGTATTCTTTTAAAGTAATATAATTGTACCCATTGTTTGGCGCAGTATAGTCAACATCACGGCTCTTGCGCCAAAAAAAACTAAACAAACAATAAACAAACAAATCGGATGGCACTTTCACAACCATGTAAATTCAAGTGAAGGCTCAAATACTTTGACTAAAATAAATGGAAACTAGTATGCGATTTTATGACCGCATTTAGAGATGTCTCAAATATTAGTTTTAATCCGTTTGAAAAATGGCATTCAAATCATATTTGGTGCTCCGGGACATATTTATTACTTGTATCAAGGGATTAATCATCAAAGATCGCACGTTAACAGGCTCTTTTTAAAATATTATTCACCAATAGCATGTAGTTAATGATACACAAGTAGGTTTATTAGATTCTAGTTGGTACCCGCATTGCTGCCGCAGAAGAAATAATCTTGGAAATATTGTTTGGAATTTGAAATAGTTTAATTAAGAATGATAGGAAGAAGGATATTTAATTTCTTGTCGGAAATGAACACATTCATTAAAATTGAAGGATGCATAAAGGAAAAACATTAATAGTACTTATTGTACTTCTGTTATTTCAATCTACAAACAAATATTCATTTTTATGTATTAGATTTGTGTATTATTTTAGAATTGTAAAGTTTGTTGTTCTTTCAGAATGGCAATGAAATAAATTTTTTATTGTATTTCGTGATTCATTTAATATTCGTCCAGAATTTTCGATATTAGAAAATGTGATCAAAACATTTTCTTTTAAAACTGATTAAGCAAAGAAAATATATTTATACCCTAAAATCTTTAATATAGTTGAAAACATAATTTTTTTGAAAACTAAAATGTCGGAAGTTACTACAGAAAACATTTTTTTAAATGTTTTGTTAAAATTTCAAACCTGTAGGATTGGTTCCCCTAAACTTTCTCGCACTCTCTCTAATAAAACTATTACCTCAGCGAAAGACTTACATTTGCCTTTTTATTTATTTTAGATGATTGTATTATGTCTATAACCTTCACGTAACTACAAGTAATATGCTGTCAAAGTTTTATAGTGATCGGATGAGCGGTACGGCAACTCATAAGAGACATGCAGACAAACATTCATTTTTATTTATATAGATTATAGCTGAATATTTCAGAATGATCACTTCCGTGTTTTACCAATTAATTTTCAGTGTGTCTTACATTTTAATATTATAGAGCATTGCGTTAATTTTTTTCGACACTTCATCACCAGATGGCGCTTTTCCCATGGCTTCAAAACAATTAAAATTAAACGAAGTAAGTTTTGAGAACATTAAATTATCGTATTTTCATCAGAAGTGTACAAATGTACAAACTTTCTGAATTCTAATATATAAGAAAATAAATAAAATACCAATTAAAAATTAAATCTTTATAAACTTGAAACAAATCTTGCCAGTTTTTCTTAAGGCCATCGGAAGAATACGCACCATCAAATTCATCGATTCGCGCATGAAATTATATAGATTGGGGTAATCGCAGCTAATTTAATTCTAGATGCCTTAGTTTCATGTCATACACCATAATGAAATGTTTTAATTTGTTAAATAATTATCAATTAATTGAGTTGATTTTATTTAATCAACTTAATAACTTTTCTTAAATCAATCTCAAGTCCAAGAGTATTTTAGGTATCATATTAGAAAAAGTACTTTATAATGGATCAAACAGAAGTATGCAAAATGTTGAAGAAAAGTAAGAAGATAACAGAAAAAGAATATTGTTTTGCATTCTGTTTTTACTGATTGCAGTTTATGAATTTCACTTATTTTTTTTATAGAACATGGTATGTATTAAAAACTAATCGGTTTATTTCATAAAATAAATTTTATTTCCAATTAAATACTTACAGATGGTTTGATTTTTTTTCTGAAATGTGAGAAGGTCTATTTCGTTTATTATTTCAAACATTAATAATCAACAGTTTTGCAATTGTATGGTATGTTTCGGTAAAAAAAAATATTGTCACCTTAACCTTCAATTTGCCAATTACGTGTTATTTTAAACTGACTTTATTTTCATGAATACAAAGTATAAACAAAAATCTGACCGTGATATTTTGTTAGTTATGTAAACAAAAGTTTAAATATTGTTGGGCATATTAAATATAGTTATTTAATATGCCCAAATCAAATGATTAAATAAATCTTTTTGAATTATTGCTGTTCTGAGCTGGTTTTTGGTAAGTGTTAAACAAGTATATATGTATAAAGACTGAAAAAATTAACTTAAATACATTTCATATTGAAAAACTTTCAGAACAAAAAACAACAGTAATAATTTTAAATTTCGAATTATATTATAAATCTTTTATTTCGTTTGTTGAAGATATTAAAGCACACACATAATTCGGAGAATCGGGTCACAAAATGTTTCTTAGTCACCTTTTCTTCATGTTACAAATTAAATTCGATTTTTATTTCAAGAAAGTCCGTATTTTACAACCTACTTCAATATAATATTAATTCATTCTGCTATTAAAAACAACCTGCATTTCAAGTCGCTTTGTGCTAAAATTTTATGAATTTTTGACAAAATTTTTACGACACATAAAAGGTTTAGTAAAATGTTAGTGCCACCATGACACCAATATATTTGGCAATTAGATTATTTTTAAATGAATTTTCATGCTGAATATTGAAATTTGAACAATAAGTATAAGCATGTATGTAAAATATTTTTTTAATCTTTCAGTTGTATGGACTCTCGTCGTGGTCGTTATCGTAACTGTTCCCATTATTATGATAGTAGTAGGTAAGGCACTTATTATTTTATTCTTATAATGACAATAGTATTAACTACTTTAATTATTCATTTGTCAATATTACGTTGTGATAACTCATAAACTTAAAAATCGTGAGTGATAAATAAAACTTGTAGCAGTGATATAACTCTTCTTCTTTGGATACTAGATGGCGATGCCTTATAGGCCATCCCATAATGCATTTCGAGTGCAATCAGAATGAGATGTGATACTGCACTGTTAAGCTGTGCGCTTGAATGTCTTGTCTTTGTGTTTGTTCGTGTGCGAATGTGTTTATGAAAGAAATGTTCCTGAAAACAAAAGTCCTGTTGTTTTCTGCACAGATCATAATAATCTACACTCCATTACAAGCTCCCAAAATTGCTGACGTAAAATGGATTTTCATTAAACTAATTTACTTCAACTGAGCAAAAATTTATTTTCTACTTCTTTTGTGTCACTGAACGGGCAGCACGAGATGTCTGTTTCGCTAGGCTACCAGTTTACATTAACATTTATACGAAAACTATTTCAAATGGGCACATAAGCAGATGGCTCCCTTTTCCCACCAACACTGGATGGCGGTGTTACGTAAGCATATTGTTCCTGCCACTTGTTACGCCCTCTAGCGGTACATGTGAAAATTCCATTAGTCTCTGTAACCATCATCGATGTAGCAGCAACGCCGAATGGCAAGGCTCAAACTAACTCTCGAAAACGGAGGAACAATAAAATCTTGAAAATTCTAAAAAGGTCTGTCATCAATGATGAACCTCTCCAGGCGGATCTAAAAAATGCACTTTACTCCAAAAGGTTGTGCTGATAACAGAGCCGGTCTTCTCTATGAAGGGGCCCGGGTGAAAGAAACTATTTGGGGCCCTAAATTTTTTAGCAAAGTAAAAAAAAACACCCGGAAATTTGTATATTTATTTAATAACGAGTGATTTTGCTTTTGCTATTAATTTCTCAAGGAAAATGACAATTTTCCCCATTTTTTTTCAATAGTATAGCAAGAGCGTTTAAATATTATACCCATATGATTGACCGAAGATAATCTTTTTCTTCATTTTAATTTGCTGAAAGAGGGTTCAGCATTTATTATATTTAGTAACTGGCGGTGTAAAGGATTGGATATATATATATATGGGCATGAAAATATGGAGGCCCCTATATTAATGGCTTGGAAAGTCAGTCTTGAGTTCTGTCTTGCTCCGGAAAACTTGTAACATAGAAGGAGCACATGTTCAACCAATGTTACAATTACAGGTAGATGGTGGAGACAAGTGACATTTATTCAGATAAGCTTTTAAAGTGGCCACGACCAGTGAGAAATTGGGTTATTCTATAATTGTTATAAAAATGATGGCATGACAGCCTCTTATTAATGGATGGGAAAATTCTCTTTGTTTGGCTCCCTTTATTTGAAATGAGGTATTCTTTATTCCAAAACTCCACCATGTTTTCTCTCGTAATCTTCCTGTAAAAGGATTTGGGAATGTTAACGGCTATGTCGATTTTCCGCTTAGTGGCAGCCTTTGCGAACAATTGCTTTGAGGAACAATAATTGGCTTTAACATGCTGATTGCAATTACAGAGATGTGACTAGAGAATAGCTTGAGCAATATTTTCATAGAATTATGATCTCTTAGTTATAAAAGATTATTTACGAATCATAACATAGAGCATTAAAAAACGTTTCAAGAAAGCATTTGCTGTTGAATTTTTTATTTAAGTCATCAGAAAAACTATTATCTAGAACAGATATTCAGATATCTATAGATTACTAAAAAAATATCCAGTGATTTCAGTAATCGATAACAACTAAATTGTATAGTGTGACAAAGTTAACGTTTTCTGTCTCTATGAAACTATTCATAAACACTTTCTTTCTAAATATGATATCTGTCATGTCTACTTGTCTTTTATTTAATATTAGTTTTAATAACTGTAATCTAATAACTGATTTCTTTTTGAACGTGTTTTGATTTGAGTTTCGGTTAGTGTTCTGAAAAATAAACGCAATGGATGCAAGAAAGCGCCTGATCATTTCATCTTGAACTTTCAGCTATATTTTAAAGATCTTTCGGGTTTTTTTAAAGTTATTCTCTGCACAGTGAGCCCAGTTCATTGATCCGTTGGTAACGCAATAGAGTATTACCTTGTGTTAATACAACATCTAAATTATTGCTATCATGCAGATAATAATTGAGGATTTCTGCCAGGTTCGGAATACATCCACAATTGCCCCGTGCAGAAGATGATTCCCATCAGTCTGATAGTGGCCGGCTCCCTGGCCCTTCTCAGTAACGTCATCAACTTCGTGGACAGGTTCAGAAGGATCTCCGAGTCCCGCCTGCCAAGGAAACACACCGTCATCGGATGGATCAACGTCTTAATAAACCTCTTTCTCTTGTCTTGGTTTCTTTCGAGTAAGTCAATTTGGATCTCGTATACTCTTTTTATGAAATAAAAATTTTACAATGAAGGAGAATCTTTTAAATATATTTAACTAGCCACCTTTGGTGACCAGCTGGTTCTCCATGAGTAATGCGTTCTAAAATTTTCAATTAAACCACATATCCATTAGCCAAAATTTAAGAAATAGTTAAAGTTAAAAGATTCATTTATTAGCAGTTAAAGAGTCGGTAAC